>BDUI01006551.1:47258-58018 GCA_002335545.1 Apodemus speciosus
AAAAAAAAAAAAAAAAAAAAGAAAAGCAGTCTACTTATGACTGCCTAGGTAGCCGGCAAATGTGAATGTAATAGAAAATTTAAATTTTAAAATAGAAATGGGCATTTTAAAATTTAAAGCGGAGAAAGTTTCGTGATTGTACTGCTGTCTACCTTTGGAATGGATACATACCCCCCAGAATCCACTCTCTTATGCAGGAGGAAATGCTGTGCACGGTTAAGTTAGGCACAGTGAAATTCAACCATCAGACAAGGTATAGTAGGAGCTGAAGGAACGAAAAAAAGACAGTCAACATATTAAGAACTATGAGAGCATTACCCTGTACGTTCTTGGAAAAGAACACGTGTTCTTGACACACTCTTGGCTTCTGGAGACTTGTCTCAGGTCCCAGAAGAGTCTGGGTTAAATTGGCCTGCTTACTAATGGTGCTTTTCCCCATCTGGATAATCCAAACCCGGACTCAGCTCTAGCTCAGTGGGGTACCTTTAGAAGGTGCATGTGCAGGCTTTTCTTATATAGATCTCTGGATGGCCTCTTGGTTTATCCCCTTTGCACTACTCTTCCTTCACCTTCTCCAGGGAGCATGGCTTCTTCCAAGCAACCTGCCTAGACCTGACATCTCGGGTAACTCATGCCCATTGAAGCAAAACCTGAGAGAACCTTAGAATCAATGCAGCCTCCTCCCATCATGCATCTGTAATGCTTGTTAGGCTTGGAGGTGTTGAAAGATGGCTAAATTGTTAGCTTGGGATGTWGACAGCACAGAACTGATTTCTCCATTGAAACTCCCTACTTCCTCTCCTTCTACCATCTCCATGGAAAACTCGACCRCYCTGGCAGTAGTAGCCCATTTCAATAGCATACTCACTGTTGCAAAACACCTGGGCCAGTGCAGTTGCACTTGATCTTCAAGCCGTTTTGATGTTGGATGCCTAGGACTGATGAGGAAGGTGAGGTGAAAGATGGGAAACACGATGCTGAGGTTGCACACCCCGTAAGGAATRARGGTTGACATAGACTTCTATTGTGATCCTTAGGCCAAGTGTTCTTGCTAAAACGAGGCCTACCTGCATTTAGTAAATATAAGGTGGGGACACTGGTCARTGCTGAATAAGAAACATGTCCTATTATCTCTTTGGCTTGGGCTGCGGACATCAAGCTAGTGATAAAAATGTTCTCTCCAGAAATTTCTCATGGATTCCTGCCTATTCTAAATCATAAAGATGTTGGAAGTGAGGAATTTAGGGAAAACCCCACGGGTACACAACAGATTATGCAAATGGAGCAGTGGCCAACTTGTCTTGTGTATTTATTAGATTTGGRAAGTAAAGCATCATGTCTCCTTATTTATGTGGACAGTTTTTTGGGGTAAGAAGTGAATTCTGCTTAACCCATTCTGGATGCTTAATAATTTATTAAAATTAGTTTGTTAATTATAATAAATAGCTGGCGCAGCGATGGCGCTGTTAACCTTTTAGCTGGGGTGTGTGTGTGTGTGTGTGTGTGTGTGTGTGTGTGTGTGTGTGTGTGTGTGTGTGTGTGTGTGTGTGATCCATCTTCTTCGTTCTTCTGCAGCGGTTCCTCATGGGGGCTTTGTTAAAGGTGGGGAACCTCAGTCAAGTAAAATGTCATCCTCCGTGTTAGTAGTTGTCACTGTCAGTTCTGCTCCCTTGGTTTGTTCTTTGTATATTGATAACAGATAACCACACGATAATTAACTTCTAACTCATCCCTCACCCCAGTCCTCCAAATAGACCCACCTGAACAGGCTACTATTTTTTCTCAAGGTTATTAAATAAAGAAACTTCTCGAAACTGTCATCACTGTTAAATGGCATTAATAAAACACTTCTGCAGCAGGCAATGTTGGTACCTACGGTAGGGAAGAGCTAACATACTTGTTCTCTTATTCCTTTGAGGAGTTCCTCAGCTTTTGTAAACAATGCCCCTGGAGTATTCACTRAGCTAAATCTCCAGTGCTAACCTGGGGCAGGATAACTTAGTTCACAGCAAAGGGAGCTCTTGGATTCCACTTATGTCTGCGAATGAGACTGGTGCCACATTTCAGTCGGAAGGAGTCAGRAGGAAGATGGGTTGACATGGAGAATGTCGGCCGAAATCTAGAATCTCACGAGGTTCCCTACGTGGGTTGTTTGCTGTGTCACCAGCTACCCCTGGGAAGCTTCTTTGTAGAAACTTGAGCTCTTCGTCATGGTTCCCTTAGTTGTCCACAGCGAAGATCATTGGACCTTCAGGAGTCTATTGCATTTTGACCTCAAATATATAACATACTGGTACACCATGAGCACTTGAGCGAACAGAAGCAGCCCAGCTTCTAACACTGTGATGGTGGGGAGCTGAGGGGTTGCTACAGGCAGTTCAGGTCCTAGAAGAATCCAGATCATTTTGCCCTGTCCATCCGAGACAGGCTTAGAAATCTTGAGCCTCGCTTGCGTGTTCTCCCAGCTACTAAGCAGCTAGCTGTCTCACTCCACCTCAGCAGTGGGTGGAAGGACTCCACTGTCTGCTCGTTGCAGAGCATAAAAGGCCCCGGAATAAAATGCCCTGACTAAACACCAGATATTGTGAGTATTTTGATTCACTGTAATGGAACACGTTATTATTAGCCAAGCACTGTGGCTTTCCAGCCGAGAGCTGGTAAATTTGACAACCCCTCCTAGCCTGCAGCTCCTGCTCCCTGACAGTCCCCTAGAGGTAGAGATGCTGGAGCCCAGTAGATTGCTTTGTTCCCTCAGAAAGATGACTGTGGGCTTGCTATGAGCTGACCCCTCTATGTCATGGGGCCCCGGAATCCCTGCTAGCTCACTGCTAGGTTTCACTTCCCTGTCTTTGTGATACAGTTCCAGAACCTAGGTTTGGCTTGGGAATAAGACTGTGACAGCCCCATGTCCTTTTAACACTTTTCTGAATGGAGAATGCTMGGTAGAYCCATCTGAGGTTCTTTCTTCAGCACGTCCCTGCAGAGCAGAAAAGGAGACATTTATTGTCCTATTTATTTTACCAAGACTGAAATGAAGTCTGCAGATGTTTACTCTTGTTGGGATAGTATGGTGAATTTCTAAGTCACCTCTATATTTGTTTACTTTATTTTATATATAAATGTTTTACCTGAATGCTTCTAAGTATATAYACCACATGTGTGCATGGCCCAAGGAGGCCAGAAATGTGCATCAGATCCCCTCCCCCCCCACCCCCCACCCAGAGCGGGAGCTACAGATGGTTGTGATCTGCCACGTGGGTGCTGAGAACAAAACCCATATCCTCTGCAAGAAATCCTGCAAGCATTAAATGTAGTTAACTTTCGAGCCATCTCTCCAGGCCCTAAGGTACCTTCTATGTTATGGAGCCATAACGAAGACATGGATTTGTCGGCCCATATTAGCATTGCACACATAGTAACTGCAGATATCTACTGTGCCTTGTTAGGTTGCATGTTACCATCCCCAGTTGGAAAAGAGACTCAGATACATTAAAGAACTTTCCCCAAATGCCACTACTGCCAAAGTCTGCAGGCAGGGACCCAGGCAGCCTGTCCCTCTTCCCACTTTCAAGTCCATACTAGAGATCTTCTTTACATCTAGGTCTCTCTGCATAAGAACAYGAGTACCATTTAGTGTGTTAGAGGGTTGAAAAATAATTAAATCAAATAAATAAAATGTGCCTTTTGGTAGTGTAAGAATTCACATCAGTGTTCAAAGCAGGCTTCCACTGTGGCGTCCAGATGCTACCCTGTGGGTGCCTCAGCCCATGTTCTTTTGGTCATCTAAACTCAAAGGATTCGTCAATAAATAGTCTGTGATTGTGGGCTCCTGTTATCACTGCTGCATTATTGATGTATATGAAGAGCTTTATGCTATTAAAAAAAGTGATGCAATATTGTCAATAATAAGCAAGTTTCTGCTCTTTGTATTAAATTCAGAGTCCTTTGAGTCCTAAGTTTGAAGTTTTCAAAGCACCATCTTGTTCTTTTCATTACAAATCTAATACAGTTTTATAGCAGTATTGTGAGTTAATCTGTGAATAGATATCGTATTGAGTGTTCACCTAATGAAATTAGACTACAGATGTTAAGTATTAATAACTGAAAGAGAGGGTAGTGGTTTCCCAAAGAGTAAGTTCAGGCTCTGAATTTCCAGGCCCACAATGATAGGAAGCTTTTGGGTCTCACTTTAGCCCTGTCATGTCTCCTGTATACCTTTGGGAAAAAAAACCCATTTTCCCTTTGGACCATGGTTTTCCCAACTAGAAAAGAAAGAAGTAGAGAAAGGTAGATTTCTACTTTGACTTCCATGGCTGGCTGATAGTATGCTCCTGCAAGGGTGCTTTGTRAACCCTCTAAATCACAGTAGATGCTCTTTTTATAAGGTTCATGAGGGTACACCCTCTATGCTATAGGCAAGGCACAAAAGGGCTTCTTTAGATAAAACTCCAAGCCAAGTAATGAGAAATCTCCGGGAAGAGTTACAGAGCTTTTTATTTTTTGATTCCACTTAAACTCTTTTGGCTGTTTATGTATCCCAAAATTGAATATTTGGAAGTCCTATCATATCAGGAATAATGAGAAAGACAGAGAAAGCTTATAATGTGTTTGACCCCAAGTCACTCTGCTCTTAACATAGGGGCAAAAGGCAGGGATGGATGTTAAGTATCTCCCCTTTCAGTGTCATAAAATCACAAGGAAAAAATGATGTTAAAATGATTCAGAATTTTATTTTCGGATAAGAAGTTGAAGCCAGTGCCAAACCGTAGAGCTAGAGTCACTGGGGAGAAAAGGGTTTTCTAGATGATCATTTATTCTACCCATCACATTTGACAAAAGGTCATAAAGCCTTCTAGCTTTCTTTACTAGAAAAGCACCCCGGCCCCATATTGTGGACTCTGTTAGCAAAGCTAGATATTTCAGTTCACCTCATGTTTATAGTGTTTGCCGCTGCTGGCATGCAATGAATTCACCACCCATGTGATGAACCTCCTTCGAGAGCAAAGCTGGACCAGGTCCATCTCTCCAAAGGAGATCGAGCGGATGGTCAGCATCATCCACCGCAAGTTCAGCTCCATCCAGATGCAGCTGAAGCAGAGCACGTGCGAGGCCGTCATGATCCTGCGCTCCCGGTTTCTGGATGCGAGGTGAGTCCTTTGTCAGGTCCTTTAAAGAGWTTCCAGCAGAGTCTGGGTTTGTGGGTTGGCTCTCTCCAAAGCTTCAGTTCTCCTACACYGAATGCTATGCCATACTCATGTTTTGTGTGAAGGTCTAAGGTCCAAGAAACACAGACTAGGAGACAGGATAGCCCACTGGTTTCATTGAGTGATGGCAGCATACATGATTGCAGGAGATAATGTTTATTGTTCCTGCTGTTCCCCTGCGTGAGTAGCACAGGTGACAGTAAGAGGCCTAGAAGGTTGTTGTTGTTTTTGTTGCTGTTGCTTTTGTTGTTACACAGTACTGTTTCCTTGTCTTACAGGGACATATCATAACAATGTACTCATTGCCACTATATTAACACGCCATAGTGACACTTTCTCCAAGAAGGTTTCTAACTGCATAAAAGCTGGGGTCTTTCCCATACAGTGGGGACAGAGTACACATTAAATTCAAGAACTAWTTTGTAGTAGATTACCATGCACAAGCCAGATATTTCAGTTCACCCATGTTCATTACTGTGGGCTGCTTAAGAAGTTCAGAGTTGAGCCACCTACACTTCCCTGAGCATAGAGGATGAAGAAGGTGGCTTGATAGAGACCTGGTTACTTGGTTTGATGTTTTCTATCYGGCTTCAGTGGTTCTCATAGCCTTACTTATAAATTTAAAATATTTGTTTGACAAAAAAAAATAGGTCTAGAGGCCTGGAAAAAAATTTTATTTATGCCCTTAAAAAACAAAACAAAACAAAAACACCACTACCAACAACAAACAACATGAGAACTTCAAGCAAAAGACTAGTAACCCATTCTTAATTCTTCTACTCCGTGGACCAGTAGATGAGCACCTCTGGCTTCTCTTCACCAGCCTCTGAGATACTACTAAGCAGAGTTTACCTTTACTCTAGAAGTACCTTTTGATAATTGATCTACAAATACATCCCATCGTTTAGGTCCTTATAATCCACAGTCCATCTTGAATTGGTCATTTTTGGTCTCTGCACAACTCTAGAAAATGTTCCCGGCATAAAGCTTTTATTATCAAATGTTAGTATGTCATGGTGTGTATACCATTTCATGGTGTATATAGTTTTCTTCCTTTTGAGTCCGACTGAAAGATTCACGACTCTCCCAGAATTGCTTTCCTCTCTGATATCATGCATTATTCAGTTCTACTGGCCTCTTCTCTTTCTCTTCACAGTGGCAGTCTTTAGTGGTCGGTGGACCTATTTAAAACTCCCCAGCATCTCCTCCCACCTCCCTTTCTTCAGTATGTTTTTGGGTTGCACRAGATACAAAATGAGAATGCCAGACAGCAARATACACCTGTAGGGCCAAAAGAATCCTGTAGTCAAAGGAAGATTAAAAGGGGGACAAGATAGAAGAGATGGATCAGCAGTTAAGATCACAAACTGTCTTGGCAGAGGACCTGAGTTCTGTTCCCAGGAAGAACATAGGATGTAGCTTGCAACTGCCTGAAACTTCAGGGGAACAGAAGCCCTTACCTGACCTCCACTGGTACACAGGCACTGTGGCCTTACGTACACACACCCCAAGCATAGACATATAATCAAAAATAAAAATAAAATCTTAAATAAAAGTGAGACAGTGTGCCCATCTGGATGAAGGGATATAGGCATTGGCAAAATGAGTCCTTCAGCAGGGCTCTGTCTCTCTTGCCTGGTGGACTGCAGCCAGCCTGGTTTCTTTAAGGCAGCCATTCTATACAATGTGAGTGACTGGTGGCTTCTGTCTTGGCCATTCCTCTAGGCTGCAGCCGCCACTGTGCTGTGTGTGTTACTTACATCCCCATGGTAACTCCCTTAATTAAGATGCTGGAGTTGCTATTTACATTGGCAGATCATGGATGGGAGAGGGGGAAAGAGTGGGGGGGGGGAAGACAGAGACAGACAGAGAGATAGAGACAGACAGAGAGAGGAGAGAAGAAAAAAGAAAAGAAATGTTGAGTCCAGACTGTTCAGACTGTTTTTTTGTTGTKGTGGTGGTGGTGATGGTGGTGGTTGTTCAGTTGGTTGGTGGTTTTGGTTGGTTCATTTTGTTTTGTTGTTTCTCAAGAGAGAAACTAGAGAAATGAACAGAAGAGAGCCACTGTGTTTATGGGTCTCTCGTAGCGTCAGTCCCACTGCACCTGGCTGAAGGTCAGACTCTAGAAAGACATCAGACTAGGTATGCTTTGTTCAYATTCATTCCTTCTTCTGGCCTCTGTCTAGGTGATTCCATTTGGGACCAGAAGGGCAGTCACTCTAAGGCAGGCTCTCTTTCCTACTTGAGCAAGAAACCTTCAAATCACCACACCAGGACCTTGGAAGCAGACAACCACTGTCATTGGCCATCTCTTTTCTTTGTACTTGCCAGCAAAACAYCAGCCTAGCTCACAAATAACATCTTTCCCTAACTTCCTGATTAGTGAACTCACCTTCTACCAGTAACTGGATGAGAGAGCTAGGCCAACCTGAGGGAGAGAGATATCCCACGTTCACCGTGGATAGTCACATCCCATCCTGTACACCCCTTTCCCCCACCCATGAACCATACATCTGATGGGTAAAGCCTCATCGGAAAAGATTTCATGGAAGACAAACTAAATACAAAGAGGACTTGATTTAGTAATGGGATTAGTCTTTGTGAACTAATAGGTGTGTAGAAATGACTGTTACACTCCTTAGTGAAGGGAAATGCCTCGTATCAGCTTTCAATTGCTTTGTAGCAGATTACCACAAATTTAGCAGCTTAAGACCATGCAAGTTTATACCTCTGCAGTGCGTCGGGTTCGGTTTGGGGACTAGCTCTCCTGGGTCCTCAGCAAAAGCTTCAGCCAAACTATCCAGAGTCTGCAGCTACATCTGAACTTCAGGTGCAGTCAACCCTCTTGTTCCCTGCGGGACTTAAAGAACTTTGGTTTGTGGAGGCAACCACTCTCTAGAAGCATTTCACAATCAGACTGCTTGCTTGCTTTCTGGTGGCCTGCGAGACAAACTCTTCTGATTAAAACTTTAACCTAATCACAAGGTGAGACCCCATTGTGGCCGCTATCCCAGTCACTTGAAAGAGAAGGTATCCTATATTCCAGGTTCAGGGACTTAAGAATCCAGATCCTCATACTTCTAAGCCGAGCTCTTGACCTGGATTTCTCCAACTCGGGTTTCAACTTTTCTTTGTGCCTTACCTTGATGTAAGGATGCCAACAATGTCAAACTTAAAATTTCATTCATCCTTTTACCATCTCATACTGTGTACTGTCCATCATGGTTAGTTCATTCAGTATTACAAATTGTGTCCTCTTAAAGAGAAGAAAGGGGAGAAAATCTTAAGCATCTAGTGTTTTTGAAGCAAAAGCTTATAGGATTTTCTTGGAATGCTTCATTGGAGTTTGCAACAGTAATACGGATGCTTAGAGGTAAGCTCTTGGACTGTGCTCTGAATTACCAAAGAATGGGACCAAAGCAAAGGAAAAGATATCAAGATAGTTCAGGCAGACTGACTCCATATTCAGAATTATGTATGTATCTAAGTAGTCTCCTGGTATTAGCCAAAGGGTGTTGTAGCTACTAGAATAGCAAATATAATATATAAATATGGGTCCTGCCTTCTCATAGCTCATGATCTCCTGGGCATACTCTTATAGATAAGCACAGAACTTCAGGTTATACTTCAGAACATTGGCCTACATCTTTGTCAAATGGAAAGTGATCCCGGAAGCTGAAGACATCTTACGAGCAATGCAGACCATCCTCTTTTGACATTAGCAGCATTACCTACCTGAGCACTTGCTTTGTGTCAGACACCAGATTTTCAAATATGAGTGAGCCATGGGTCCTGCCCATAAAGGAATTTTCTTTTTAGTTGCAGATGTGTGTCAGCTGTGGCAAACACTGTGGTAGAGAAAATGAAGAGATAGAGGAACTTGGGAGCCACCAGAATCTTTGGTTAATGAGAACATATATGTTGTTGCTGGACAAAATGGTGTAACAATGTGTATAGAATTGGAGAGATCAGGAGGAGGATAGACCCAGTGGACACCTTCTTTGTACTGGGGGAATTTTAAATCCCTACCCTTGGGGAGCAGACCCCTCAGAGAGGTGTTTAGGGATTGGTTGTGAGAAAATAGTACACAAACTCTGGAATGCCACTGGATTCAAATTCTCATTGAAGTGTCAATGGTCCCTGTGATCAGAGACAAGTGGTTTATCCTCCCAAAGACTCAGTTTTTGAATCTATAAAATGGGGGTGGTTCCTTACATGAGAACATRTAAGGTAATACGAAAAACAAACATAGCACTTGACACATAATGCTCATTACATAATCCCAGTATAGTGCTCATAGTAATTTCTAGGCCACTCATTATGATTATTATACTTAACACGTTTAAATATTATTATCCTTAATATATAAATAAATATAACTTATATAACTTTGTAATATATTTTTATAAGCGTATAGTATCCATTTTATAGCTTAGTGGTATGAGGAGCGAGCATGTTGGTTAAGAAGGTTTCTGTGGTGATTCTGATGAGGATGTTTTAAACTGGAAGTGCCTGAAGTGAACCACCGCTGACCTCTCTCTCCCTCAGAGTAGGCCAGCACAGCTAGTGGGGGAAATACTGTCCATACCTTAGAGAATATTCACTGGGATCCTTTCTTGTTTGAAGGGAAATATGGCTCTCTCATGGAAACAATCAGTGGGTTCTATAGTCATGCCATGTTTCTGGCCTGTTCTAAACTGGGCTCTCTTCATGAAGGTTGCTTGAGCAGTGGGTTCTATAGTCATGCCCTGTTTCTGGTCTGTTCTAAACTGGGCTCTCTTCCATGATGGTTGCTTGAACATGGCTTCTGAAAACATCAGTCTAAAGGTCTAGTTTATGGCCATGTGACTCTAAATTCTGATGTGAAGTTAGAATGCTGATATGTTTTAAGAACTAGTTTGTTAGCTGCACTAGCCACATTTCAGCTGCATGGGAGCCTCAAGTTACTATGGCTACTGTTGGATAACACGAACATAGGACGTTCCCTCATCCCCAAAACACTACATGACACCATTGGTCAGCAGTGCTGTGAAACACACTGGCTCATCTWAACCAAAGATGGCAGGGACATCATTGGGAGTGGAACAAAGGGAGAGATGTRAAACATCAGCCCTGTGGGCACTTGCTGTGAGGCTGTGCTCCAATGAGGATAAAGTAAGCAGCAAGCAGAAATCCGAGATTCTCATGATCATGGCTCTTTGAGAAAAGGAAAAATTAAGTCTCCCAAGGGCCCAAACCAGACAGGCTTCTGTCTTTAAAATGCTGTAATAGTCAACGAATGACCAYATCTTCTTACATCAAAAGCCAAGATCCTGGTGGGGAGAAATAGCTCAGCAAATAAAAATACTCAGTGCTCTTTCATAGGATTGGGTCCCAGCACCACTTCTAGACTTAGAATTGTCTATAACTGTCTGTAACAGGTCTGACACCTCCTAGAAGCCAGTACATATATGTGGTGCACAGACCTATGCACACAGCCTGCCTATAGCCTGTCTATACACTATACAAATGTGTGTGCATGCGTGTGTGCGCGCGCACACACACACACACACACAC
>BDUI01006552.1:35113-47406 GCA_002335545.1 Apodemus speciosus
CTCACTATCCATATCTAGCTAGCTGTCTAGTGCGTTTCAGAAACGCACTATGTAGTTCAGGCTAGTCTTCAACTTGAGATTCTGTCTCAGTGCTATAATTACAGGCATAAGCCACCATAACAGGCTCATCATACATTTTGGTCAAATTGTCTCTCCTCCCTGAAACCTTTTTCTGTAGCACAAAGATCTGCCGCAGCACCAGCAAACATAACCAGGATCCCTCCAGCCAGAAACTGGTCATGTTCTTGGAGTTCAAAGTGGTCTCTAGTGTTCTGGATTCCCCCAGAAGTTCCCCTTATGGAGAAATGGGCGAGCATCAGCTACCTGCCATTCTGTTCTTCTCCCTTCACTAGGAACTGTGCACTGGACTCCTCAAATGCTATAGCACCCATGTGGCAAATGCCACCTTCCATCAGCCCATCTCCTCCCATCTCCAATGAGAGTCCACATATGGTCTGGGGACCAGAAGCACCAGCTTCATCCCAATGTTTCTTGCCAAACCAATTCTCCATCTCTACCGGGTCAGACTCACTCCTTCCGTGGATGAAGGAACCAGATCCCAGGAGACTCACACCACAGTGAAGTCTGGGAAAGCTGGTCCATACCACCTGGATACTAACCCTATTTCTTGCAGCAAGCATTTCTAATTCCAACCTGGGGTTGCATGGGCAAAATCAAGTGGAAGATGTTGCTTACTTGAGTAAAAATAAAAACTGCACATAAGCATATGGAAGGTGTCAGAGAATTTCTGTACTAAATAAACCTGTTTAATCCAACATTCACAAACATATTTATCATTTACCATCTCAAAACATATTCATCAGTACTGATGGGAAGCAGCTAATTTAAAAGATGTCTAGATGTTGAATCGTCACCATTAGACAACTGCAGTCTTCTACTTTCCCCCCACAAAGCCACTCCTCCAACCTGCTACCCAATGGCTTGGCAGTGGCACACAAGTCAGGTTCAGATAGGAGGTTGCCTCCTACATTCCTGGTTGGGGAGCTAAGCGGGTACCCAGACAGAGCAGTCTATATATAGCCAAGAAGAACTACAGGAAACAGCAAGACTGATTCAGCTCCCCAGGATCCCCGGGATGACACAATCTGTATGTACCTTCCGACTTCTGCACACACTTCAAATCCTCCCCTTACTTTCCCCCAACATTTAATGAGAAAGCCACATTCTTATTCCAACACACATGCACAGGCACACACCCACCCACATGCATGCAAACATACATGCACACAGGTGCACACTATCCAGCACATGTACATGCACACACACAGGCAAACATGCACACACCTGCACACACATGTGCACACTCTCGAGCATGTGTGCTGTACACACACAGGCACGCACACATGAACAGGCACACATACATGCACACAGGTGCACTCTTTCCAACACACATACATGTGCATGCACACACATGTGCACACTCTCAAGCACACATGCACACATAGGCACACACATATGTACACGAACACACCCTGTCGTGTGATCCAATAGCAACTGTGCATGTGCTTACCCTTCTCTGAAAGCACAACTGCAGTGAGAGGCACTTCATAAAGGGCTGTTTTTAGAGCTCTAGGCTTTTGCTTGCAAGGACACTACCCTCTGAGCATCTGCAGCTGTACGCCTTTCTATTTGGGTTAAATTAGGAAACAAGCTTCATTTCTTCTCCGACTCTATTCAGGTCAACTAGCGTAATCCACACTTTTCAAAGGAGGCCTCCCTCGGACATGTTATCAATGACAGAAGTTCTAAAGTTAACAAAGTACCCTACAGCCCCAGTAGCAGAGGATGGAGAATCAGCCAGTACAATGTGCAAAACACACAGGGAGAGAGCCCTTTGATAAATGATGCTGACTCCTGGTGACTCCAAAGCATTCTCTCTCTTCCAGCTCCTCCTCCCTTCGTGCCTAATCCAGTACATGAGAAAATGCCATGCAGCCATTACAAATATTTTAAAGACCTTGAAAGCACGGGAGCATTTGTGAAACCGAAAGGACTGTATGATGTGTAGCTCAACTGTTCATGGAGCAGGGTGGAATCCCCTGGTCTCAGGACTCCTGTGGCTTGGGCAACAATGACCTTGATAGAAAATAAAGGTAGAAAGGAACATGCCAAAATGCTAATGGAATTTTTGTGACAGACTACATTGTAGATTTTTGTTTCTAACTTCCAAATTTCCTTTATTAAAGAAATTATTCAAGAAGAAAAATGTACAAAATAAGACAAACACTTCAGGGACTGGAGAGGTGGTTAAGGCATTGAGAACTCTCATTTCTCTTGCAGAAGACCTGAGTTTATTTTCCAGCACCCACATGAGGCAGCTCACACAGGGTGGCATGTAACTCTAGTTCCAGGGTATCCAGTGCTCCGTCCTCCACTGGCATCCACACATACATTGTGTACCCATGCAGGCACCTACATTTAAAAAATTATATACTTTTTAAAAAGATAAAATTTCCACTCTTACCATTCTCTAGTCCTATGAAGGAATGTTCATAAATTAAAAGTGCTTTTTCTATAGAAAGGATAATACTAGAACATGTCTCTAGTGAGAAGAAAATCCAAACTTAAGGACTCTGATGTAGTCACAGAAGGGAGAAGAATATTAAGAGAAGGCGGAAGACACTTCTAGAAAGTTGCGTTTTTTCGCTGCCCTTCCTACTGTGTGGTCAGTGACCATACCTGCCCTAATCAGACATAAGCACAGCTGAGAGACAACAGTAGAAGAAGCCAGCCAAGAGAGGAAGGAGACAGGGGGAAACTGGTAGACGCTCAAACCACAGCCCAGGAAGACAATGAGGCAACCTTCCCTTTTCCAAGTGGCTGGTCATGAGTGAAGACACAAACTGTGTTCTGCCAAAGTTCCTGTTCTAATAACCGCCATGCCCAGAATGTCTGCTCAGGGGACAATCTGCTGAGGTAGGTACCCAGCTGCTCTTTCCTGTCACTGCTCTGTGGCAGTCAAACAATTCGGGAAGCAAACACTGCAAAGCTCAATATTAATGATTGGCTTTTCAGGTTCCTAATGTGTAAATGTAATTTCACTGGTACACAATCAAGTTCTATCTCAGCTCCAAAATGGACAGTTATGAGAGAGGCACGAAAGGCAGCTACTTGTCACAGGTGATGCAATGGCATCACCTTTTCCAGTGGAATCTGAACATCCAAGCCCTAAGTGCTACTACTCTTGGCTATGCAGACTATATGGTATTCTGCCTTCCCTTCTCTTTTTATTCTCCCTTCCCTTTCTCTTTTTAAGAAAAAAAAAACTTGAAACAAATGGACAAAAGAATACAATAAGAATACGAAAAGAATAAAATAGCAAAGTAGAATGAAAAGCAAAGGGTCTTTTCCATGCTGACCAACTACATAGTATCTGTTCCATGCGACCAGTTGTTCCTGGGTATGGGGCCCATTCTGGGGTATGATTGATATATAGTGTCACCTCAGAGAAAACTGATCTCCCTTTCTCAGTAGTTATCATATGCAAGTAGATTCTGGGTAAGGGGTAAGACCTTGTGTCTACGCCCCATTTCTCAGTGTTGGGATTTTGTCTGGTTTGAACTTGGGTGGGTCTCTGAATATTACTGTGTGCATTAGCCTGTTGTGTGTGGAAGACTCTGTTTCTTCAGAGTTATCCGCCACCTCTGGCTCCTACAGTCTTTCTGTCTGAGTCTTGAGAGGAAGGATTTGATAGACATCTCATTTAGGGCTGAGGGTCCCAAAGCCTCTCATTCTCTGCACACTGTCAAGTTCTGGGTCTCTGGGTTAATTACCACCCACTATAAGAAGTTTCTCTGATGAGTGCTGGGCAAGGCCCTGATCTTGTCCATCATTCACTCTAAGCCAATATCTGTCCTTAATGATGACTTATATTTCTTACATAGCAGAAAGGATCCTGCTTTCTAATACAGTCTCTTTACGAGGGAATTAAGGCCATTACTACTGAGTTATTTATTGTCTCTTTTTCGATATAGTTCATATTCTCCTTAGATTGAAGTTTTCCTTCTATTGCCTTTGTAGAGCTGGATTGCTGAACAGAGCTTGCTTAAATTTGATTGTTTTGAACCATAAACAAATCTTAAGTTTCTTCCGTGACTCATGGACCTTTGCTACCCATCACATCCCTTTCTGAGTCCTAAATATCAACTTTCAAGTTTGATACAGCGTCCTGGTCTCAGTGTAGAAAAAGGAACACAGTGGGTGGCCCATGGCAGGGAAAGTACTTGCAAACAGCCTTGAAATATGCACAGCACTGACAGTTTCTCCATAAAAGCCTGTCACCGTTTTTAAAAGAAAATATGTATGTACGTATGTATGTATGTATGTATGTATGTATGTATGTATGTGTATGTTGATGTGTGTGGTACTTTGCCTGCATGCATGCTGGTATACCACTTAAGTGGCTGCTGCCAGATGAGGCACTGGATTTTCTGGGACTAGAATTACAGTTTTAAGCCATCACACAAATGCTGGGAATCAAACCAGTGACCTCTGTAAAAGCAAATGTTCTTGACCTCTGAGCCACCCCTCTGGCTACTAAAGAAGTTTTAAACTGGAAATTGTTTCAGAACTCATGGATAGAAAATAAAGCTGAATAGTTTAAATTTTTTCTTTTCTTAAAAGATATACAGTTCAGCAGCATCTAAGACGTGTGGAAGCTTTGTTTCTATATCCTCTTCAGCTTGATACTATATATGTTCCTTGAAATAAAAATAGCTACAGGAAGTACTGGGCTGATGGAGAACTTTCAAGAAGTAAGAAAGTATACTTGGAAAGGGGCTAGAAGTGAGCAGGTGACCAATGATTTCCTCCTTATGTCAATTTTGTATTGCAAAAGTCATGAGTTAGAAGAAACTTGTTGAAAGTAATGGAAAATCTTAGAACAGTAAAGTATTGTTAAAATTCTAAGCAAGCGGATAATAAGGCTTTGTTCCCAGTTGGCTTTAAAGTCATAGATGATGCTAGAGATACGTTGTGTAGCAAGATAACTATGTTTCATGCTTCAGAACTATACACTGAAAATGGTTTTATGTTAGTAACACACACTACTGCATGCATCCTACACTAATTATAAACTGAATCATTGAAGAACTACATTCGATTTATCCTGAAATCCCTAACCTGCATGAAAATGATAATCTCCAAAATTACCCACAGCTCAACCCATGGCTCACCCCCAGGCTGAAGGCTGCCTTCAGGGTTCTACCAGCTGCTGTGGGTTATTATGTTCTGTACCATGCCAGCCAAAGTCTCCTCTTCATTAAGGGTAGGTTTCATTGGCAATTCTAGAAAGGGACTCACCAGCAAATGAAGCTCAGGGAATTACCTGAGTTATGTGAATACCAACATCCATCTTACATGTACCAAAAGCAACACAAAAGTGCTCAGCATACACAAACAAATACAGATAAAGGTGAAAATGAGGACTGTTTCCAATTTCAGAGAACAGACCTTGCCTCTTTCCACTCTCACCCACATTTCTGAAATAAAGGTTCAGTGGTAGTCCAATTTCAACCTCCATTCCCTCTTATTACTGACAAGATTTGACATCCATGAGGAAACTTGATTTTGAAAGTGTTTCCAGTGATAAATTAATTCCATGACTCATAGAAGGCAATTCTTTTCACACAGCCCTCTCTTCAGTCCTGCTGATGACAAGCACTTCTGACCGATCACAGTCCTATTAGCCAGCAGGTGACACCTCAGACCTCTAGTCACCCCCACGCTGGATTTCTCAAGTTCTTCTGTGCCTGTGAGAGCAAGTCGCCACAGGTGAGCAGAGATGCTGTGGCTGTCGGAAGGAGTATGTTTTATATGATCACCAGGGCCACACAATCATTCGCTTACAGGCATACAAGTGTGTAGCTGAAACAAACGATGTTCATCTTCCTGTCATGTATGCTAGGCAACCCAGCCCACTAGGTTCTACAAGAGAAATAAACCTTCACATCAAGTGTTAACATTTGATTATAATAATTCTACAGTTCTCACATTAAGCTGTCAGTGAATAAAGCTTCCACCTCTTGAAGCCTCTTTGAATATTTAAGACACTCAATAGATAAATATTTAAGAAACTTGGAGCTAACACCAGACTGCCCTGCGTCACAATTGCCTATATATTATATGTATCACTATGTCTGGAAAGATGGGAGTGGAGGAGGGGGCAAGAGGAGAGGAGAGAGGGAGGGGAAGGAAGGCAAGAGAGAAGAGCAGAAAGAGATCAAATGACCAGGCAACCTTAGGACCCACTACAGATTTGTCAATACACAGTTGGAGACTCACCGATTGTATTCTGGATTTTCCAGAACACCTAGCACTCCTAACAGCCTTCCCTGAAAGGGAAGACTGTTCAACAAAGGAATGGAGAGAGGTTTGAAAAGCAGCTCAGTGGTAGAGCATTGGGCCAGCATGTGCAAGACCAAGGAAGGGCTCAGTCCCCAGCACTGCAAGACCAAAGAATGGGTTGATGTGAAATCCTTTGAACCAAACTGAAAAATAAAACTGAAATATGAGGCAAAGTTTGCCTGTCCCTTTTTCATTTCTAAACATTAATGCTGCAGGTGAAAAAAAGTTCTAAACACCTTCTTATGGACAGGATGATTGATTTATAAGAGTTTCCATGGTGGCTGTTAAAGGTTGTAGTTTTTGTCAAACTAATCACTTAGAAAAGGGAGACTCATGAAGAACTGCCTCTGTTCATCAGTTTCGTGGGCAGTCTGTGGAGCATTTTCTTGATGGTTGGTTGTTATGGAAGGTCTCAGGCCACGGCTGGCAAATATCCCCAGGCAGGTGGTCCTGAGCTTTACAAGAAGCATGGCTGAACAAGCCATGGTGAGCAATGCGGTAAGCAGCACTCCTCTGGGGCTATAACGCTTTAGTTCCTGCCTCCAGGTTCCTGCCTCGAACACTTTCCCTGGCTTCCCTCCATGATGGGTTCTAAACTGTAAGCAAAATAAAACTTTTCTTCCCCAACTGCTTTTGGTTGTTGTATTATCGCAGCAATAGAAAGCTAACTGATATAGTAATGGAAGAAACTCAGAGCCCAACTCTAGAGATCACGAAGAACTTAAAGTCCTTGAGCAAAGATCCAAGGAGCCATTAGGGAAAAGGCAGACAGTCAAAAGGAAAGGTTTGGCAGCACCAGCAATGTTCATGATACAGGGCTCCTTACCATGGACCTCCATCCCAGTGAAAATATCCTATGTCCAAGGTGCATTCAATGTACCTAACCTTCTGGTCATCCTAGCTTAGCCACACAAWATGCTGAGGTGTGGGCTGATTCCCCGACTGATCATGTGGATAACTGAGTGCTGTGGCACTGGTACCCTGCAGTGAGAAAGTTTCAACACTGCATTGCTAGCTCAGGAAAAGATCCACAATCAGAACGTGAACTTTGCTCTCTGCTGAATGTGGTTTCACTTTCACATGATCYTTAAGTTGAGCCATCCTAAACCAAGGGCCAACTGTATGCACRCAAACTCACTGAGCAATGTGTGCTGACTACACTCTGACCTACCAATCACTATTCTTTACCAATCACTGTTCTAACACTTTCTACAAGCACTAGCACTCATTTGTTACTCAAGGCTGTCTTTGGAAGCACAGAGCAGTCAAGCACAGTTCATAGTCACTGAGCTGGTGAGTGCTGGCTGGTTCCACTGTTTGTGCTGGGCATCTTCCTATCTATCTTTTCCTCTAGAAAATGACTTGGTTCCTACCCCCTCTGAACCCTGTTGACAGCCTTCCAATCACTCTGAAGCTAGCCTGCACACATCACAACATCCTTCCAGGATTTTCAGTTTCTCATGTTTGAAATCAAGACTTCCTTTAACTGTCTCACCCTAGATCCGATTATAAAGAAGAGAGTGTGCACGCAGAAGAGTCTCCAATTCACCAGGCCCCAGGAACAGACTAGTCACCTGAGAAACGCAAGGAAGGAGAGTTGGTGGGGACAGGAGTGTTGGTGTTGAAAGAGTGAAATTGATTGCTCTTGTCGATTCAAGACGACAGGGGGGGGGGGGAGTCGGATCAGCTGCAAAGTGCACAGTGTTCCATCAGAGGCACTAGTGGAAAGCAAGTAAAGATCTGCATGCCACAACACAGAAATCTAAGAAGTGGAAAGTGAGGGTGGATGAAGTTTCCTTTCGGAGTAACTCCTCTCCTCCTGCAGAGAGCAGGCTACCTCTCTTCCCAAGCCCGTCTCGCTACACAAACCCCGCCTCTCTCCACAAACCCCGCCTCGTTTCACAAGCCCCGCCCCCATCTTTATCTCTTTTCCTGATCCAAGGCCAATTCTGGAAGCTGGTGGCACTGGACTTATCAAGCCCAGAAGAGAAGGCTGGCCCTGGGCAGGTGCAGAGTAAGGACAAGGAGGGAACCCATTTCCATCTGCCTGGAGCCACAGATCGTCTTCGGATTGGTGTCTACTTAATCATTTGAGTCAAAAATACAAAACAGTTGTCACTTAAAAGCCATTTTAAGGTTTGTCTTTCTATAAGAGTAGAAACGTCAAGAACCAAGGCAATTAATTTCCCAGTTTCCGTAGCCTCCTGGAATCTTGGAATATTTCTGAGTTATATTCCTCTCAASAGGGATTCTCAGAAGCTGACAGAAACAGAGCGCCAACTGCTGATTCCTAGCATCCTTTTCTTAAGAAATTTCAACTGCTCAACTCCCCTWAGAACAGGCTCAGCCCTACGACCAGGACTGAGCCCAAGTGGCTGCCTAGCCCTCTACCTCTCCCCTCTCCATTAGCACCACTCAGTCAGGTTCATTTTCTAGACAAATGTTTTTGTGAACTTGCAGTGACTGCAGTGTCACATGTGCTGGGCTATGGGGWCTCACAATGCAYGCAGTGGTTTCCATGTGCTCATATGAGGCAACAAACCTTTTATAAAACTAAATTTACTCCATCACAAAAGCTACTGTGTTGTGAAGCGCAGCTTTACTCTGATGGTGCAGAGTGAAGTTATACGAGCTGTTGGAAGACAACTGAGGCTGAAGGAAAGAGGAACCTAAGCCTTCGTTACTTACGCTTGAAGGTGCCATAGGCTTCAGATAGGCATCAGATGTGGCAAGAGTGAGAAGGCAATCTTAAACAGGGTGGCCAAGAAGCCTGGCATTTGCCATTGAAGAATGACATTTGGGCAACCCATAGTTAGTGAAGAAAGAAGGGTAGGGACTAGAAGCTACAGAACAAAGGCCCTGGGGTGGGAGTATACCTAGCATGATTGACTGACAAGAAGGCCAACAGAACTATAGCAATGCAAGAGGACAAGAGTGTGGCTGTGTTTGACCCAAAGAAGATGCAGTCTCCATTGTTTATAAAGTATATTTCCCCMAAAAAGTTAACATGCACGCAACTCCATCCCAGTGTAAAGTCAGACGGTGGGCAAGCCAGAGAGCTGTCTCTGCAACCTGCGTTGCCTMATAACTAACTTTGATTGCTATTTTACAAGTGGCTTTGTTCTCTTCTTATTGCAACAGCAAGTCTAATTTTTCAGATCAAAGAACTGTCAGTAGCGTAATTGCTCAGTGAAGTATTTTTAGCAAGGCTTCATCAAAACAATAGTGCAGTACACTTCATGTGCTAGTAGAYAGGTTCTAAGGCTGGCAGGCTGCTTCTCTGTCTCCAGGTCTCAAAGAACAAGTAAGCCCRCTTCTCGGAGTTGATCACAAGTTCCTGTTTTAGGTGTTAGATGTGTATAAACAGATCRCACCCCACCCTCACCAGTGACACAGACCTAGACCCTCTCTCTAATAGACCAAGCCCTTTCTCATCTCTCCTCCACACTACAGTTTTATTGCAGTCACAGATTACAAAGAGGTAGGTTCCCGAGCTTTCAAGTACTCAGTCTTCTCATTAGGATGATTATAATCTATTGTGCAACGTGCACCATTTTGCAAAACTGATGTAGAACTATCAACATTTCTCCCCTCAGGGCTTTGAGCCACAGAGGACCGGATTCACACCTTACTCATTTCTGTATTTTCAGCTCCAAGTGAGAGAGATAATACTAATATTTTGCTTTTCTTCTGTTTCATGGTCTGTGAAAGGATGACACCCCCAGTGTCCTCAATGAATAACACCATGAAAGTTGCTCTTGCCAATGAAATATCAACCAGTTACTTCAGGTAGAGACCAAAGTAAAAGTCATGTGCAAGTCTCTATTGCTTCTGACATTTAAGTCTCTGTGGAAGATAATGTCTTAGGATAGAAGCCAAGGCTGGTACATAGTGGGCAACTGCCCTCAAGAGAACCCACAGGCAAAGTGTTCTGTGAGAAGCAAGCAAGTTTTATTAAGTTTGATGATGTTTTCTTGTGACAGCAAAACCTTTTCTACCCAGATGGATACAGCAACACGTTAGGAGCCTAACATGAATCTTAGGAAGAAAAAGAAAAGATATGGAAGAGGCCAAAGGGCGTGACTGGATTGGATGGCAGTAGGATAAGGGACAGGTACCAKACCATAGGACATCCAACCTGGATTGAAAGAAATAATGAACAAAACCATCAGCTTGCTYTGTGTTGTCTTGGGTTTGGCTTTTACTCCCAGAGCTAATACTAATTGCTTAGACAGAAGCTTCCATGCTTATTACAGTGATTAAGAAACAAAACTGGTTTTGAATTTTATAGCTTTACTTCTCACTAGAGTAATGCTTTCTTGTGTATGTCTGATATCTAGGACAAAAGAAAGTTTCTATATAAAACAAGAAGGCTTGAGAGGGTAACACTGAATGAGCAGCCAAGACATCCACTGTCTAGCAGAGACAGTTGTCCCTCAAGCTACTTAACAGTCCCCTCCTTCCTTTTAAGGATGCTAAGTTTAAGGATGAAAGTAGCCTAAGACAATCTAAAGGGAGACTGGATAGAGTGGGGGTTGTTCGATCATCTTAACATGGCCAGCATCCCAATTCCTGAAGAGGGCATCCAGCATCCCCACTCAAGABGAAAGAGTCCTCGTCAGGCCAGGAGAAGTGACCGACTGTGCAAGGGTGAAGAAATAGGAGCACTGTGTGAGGAAATAATGAGTGGAGACTGTAGGGACCTGAATCAGAAGAGGTACCAGGACAACAGCCCACCAGAAATCTAGAGAGAGGAAGACAGGGAAACAGGGCTGACAAAGCCAAGGAACCAACCCTGGAACAGGGCAGCTCATCCAAGAGAAGTCTTCTCCCACCAGAGTAAAACTAATGACAGGTTCCTCAGAACATCATAAGGAGGGTGATTTGAGACCAGAAAGCTATCCTGATCTCCACCAAAAGGAYCTCTTTCCTAGCTTGGGCATGGGTGGGATTCTCACTCCAAGCTAGAGAAGCAAACATGCAGATTAGCAAGAACCATCTCTATCCAGGGGAGGAAACTGGAAAGACAAGGCCTACTTTGATGGCTATTCCTGGTTGTTGACTTGACTACATCTGGAATGAGCTACAATCCAGAAATAGAAGCCACATCTGTGATCTAGATCTTGAGGCATACTGGCCATGAAAAGCTTAGGCCCAGGTAAGGTAGTACAAGCCTTTAATCCCAGGAGAAAGAGGCGAGCAGATCACTGAGTTCAAGGCCAGCCTGGAACAGAGCAAGTTCCAAATCCCAGGTGTGGTAGTACACACCTCTACTCTGAGCCATRCCTTCTGCYGGAGGCCTACGTAAGACAATGGAAAGAGAAAGTGTTCTTCACTTGCTTGTACTTACTTGTTGGGGCCTACTTCTTCAGAATTCCAAATCATAYGRACGACCAGCTGAAACACCTAACTACATGGGACTGAGAAACTACTTRGACTTCCCATTCACAGCTGCCCATTGTTGGGTTAGTTAGACCGCAGGCTGAAAGTCATTCCAATAATTTCCCTTAACATATGGAGATATCRTAAGTTCTGTGACTAATACATCTTCCACCTACACACCCACCCAAAGTCCTCAAGCATAGTGAGTAGAACATGGGCTCTTCCACCCCTACCATTTGCATGGGAGCCCCTCTCCTCTTGCCTACAGGCCCTCTGCTCTGGCAGACATGACCACTTCTTAGAAGACTTAATCCAAAAAAAAAAAAAAAGAGCTCCATCCCCTTCCTGGCAAACCTGATCTCTTCAGTACTACCAATGGCCTGTCTTCTCTGGGCAGTCAGCAACCAAGCTCTACTACAGAAATGACAAGAAARAAGAGAAACAGGCGAATGACAAGGACTATGTGTTTCAAGCTACACACACTGAACAGCATGAGGTGATCTAGCATGATCTGTCCTGACTGTATGAAGTCCTACACCAGTCTC
>BDUI01006555.1:39446-60855 GCA_002335545.1 Apodemus speciosus
TGCTACTCCTGGCAGTAGCCTGCAGTCGTTCTCTAAGAGCCCAGGGGCTGCAAGGCCCCCTGGGAGGTTAAGCAGATACGTACCACAGTTCTTCATGCCTTAGCTATGTAAGAGGGGCAGCACTCTAGACTAGTACAGTCACTATTTCAGCCGCTTCAGCTCGCTTCCATACCAGAGCAGCTCTTATCCTTCAGGGTCGGGCAGATGCCAGGAGGAGCCTAACATCCACGTGTGGTGATCTCAGGTTACTATGAGGATTGGGGAAAATGGCAGCTGGTGACTCCAAAAACCGGAAGAACCACTGTAAACTAGACCTTAGCTGTGCTTTACCCAGCTCTACCACAGGAACTGTGAGGGTGCCTCAGATCTCCAGGTATCAGATGAGCTCTGACCCTGTCACTAACAGTCACGGAAACATCTACATAGTCCTCTTTTCCCAGAATTGCATTGTTCTGAGATAAAGTACTGTGACACACAGGGAGAGAATGGGAAAGGGAGGAGTAAAGGGGAAACTTAAGGGTTCTTTGGATAGTCAGTTGTGTTAAAAGACTGTTTTGCTAAAAGAGATATGTGAACATTTTGCTGACGTGGACACAGGTGAAAGGCTAAGGCAGACTCATGAAGGAACGTTTCACTGAAGCAGACACAGGAGAGAGGATGCTCTCCTAAAGCAAGCACATGAAAGGACATGTGTGATGAAAGATTCTTCACTAAAGACACACATGTATTGATCTGCCTAACATTGTTTAGCTGAGCTGCATTTGTTGGGACTTCATAGGGAGAACAGCACCAAAAAACTTCTGGTGGTGTGCTGTGGCTAATTACTGCTTCCAAGGACTCAGGACAACTGGCAGAGTGAAATCAGCTAATACAGACTCACGTGCTAAGGCAAGACGTGTGTGAGGACCTGTGAT
Source organism: Apodemus speciosus (assembly GCA_002335545.1). Taxonomy (NCBI): domain Eukaryota; kingdom Metazoa; phylum Chordata; class Mammalia; order Rodentia; family Muridae; genus Apodemus; species Apodemus speciosus. Next base: position 40,361 of record BDUI01006555.1, read on the forward strand.
GTTTAGAGGGAGTATAAACAGGACTCAATGGACTGCGAGAAGGGCTGCTGACAGAGCTAGCTCTGCAACACTTCTTGGTCTCGAGGCTTCACTGATCATTGCTTTGTCGAGAGGCACAGCCCAGAACTTCTGCTGGTCAGATTCCCTCCTGCCAAATCGGCTGAGACCTGTTCTTGCTAGGTCATGCTACTGCTGCTGCTATCCAGACATGACTGAACTGGACTGCTGGTTTATCCATAAAGGGTTTGCAGATGGATCGARCTGCTGCTGCTGACCTGTGAACTGAACTGCTGATTCCCTGACAGATGGGATTCTCTCCCAAGAACTATTAAGTTTCTACTTCAGAGGAGGCTCCTTTTTTTTGGGGGGGGGGGTCTGATCTGCTTTTACTACTGACAAAGCCAGGAGACTTCGATTCCACTGAGAGGGAACAAATGGCTCCCTAACACAGTACATGTTTCCTAAAAGGCACCTTGTCAGAGATGATAAGCAAATTGTGCCCACATAGGGCCAGATAATGCACTCCCAAAGACACTTCAAGAATGCCAAGGATAGCAATTATACTCTCCTTGCCTGGGGCTAACATGGCCTAAAACTGTATGTTCCTATGACTCCCCTCTCTTAGATTAAACGCCCTCAGAGATTCGCTCGGAGATTCCTGGCCAATGCACCAGATGTAAGAGTCCGTGTAGTTAGTTGTTAAGTCTCTTTCCTTTTCCCAGCTCAAGGGCTTTGGTAAGGGCAATGAGCTCTGCCCTCTGAGCAGAGGAGCCTTCTGGTAGCGCCTGAGCCCAGATGACTCTGTTTCTATCTACCTCTGCTACCCCAGCCCATCTTTTTCCTTCTTCTAAGAAGCTACTCTCAGCCGTGAACCAAGTGGCATCCGCCCCCTCTAGTGGCTGGTCAGTCAGATCTTTGCACCACCCATGAGCTTCAGTGAGCACCTGCTGACAGTTATGAATGGTGGCGGGGGGGGGGGGGGGGGGKGRGGGGGGGGGGGGGGGGGGGGGGGGGGGGGGTCTAAGTCGGGGTCAGGGAGCAGGATGGCAGGGTTCAAACTCATAGGGGGAGCCAATGTAATTCGGTCTGAATTGAGCAACAGAGTCTGATAGTGAGTCATATGAGCGTTAGTCAGCCATCAGTCTGGATGCTGACAGATTTCGCTCTCCAGGGCACGTGGGGTGGACACTACCAAGTCCTGGCCCACAGTCAACTTGTCAGCATCTTTGACCAGTATCATGACTACAGCCACAATTCACAAGCAGGCAGGCCATCCTGCCGCCACCAGGTCCAGTTTCTTTGACAAATAGGCCACTGGCCTTCTCCACGGGCCCAATTTCTGCATCAGCACCCTCTTTGCTATCCCCTTATTCTCAGCCACAAATAGATGGAATGGCTTGGTCACATCTCAGAGGCCTAGGGCAGCGGCTGACATCAAGGCTGTTTTAATAGCATCGAATGCCTGTTGTTCCCTGTCTCCCCAATAGAAGGGTTGTTTATTCTTGGTAAGCGGATACAGGGGGGCTGCTACCTCAGTGAACCCAGGTATCCACAATCTGCAGAACCCAGCCATCCCCAGGAACTCTCTGACTTGCCTTTAATTGGTTGGGGGAGGGATCTCTTTTCGGGCCTCCGACAACCACTTCTTCCCATTCCTGAGGGAGTAACTGACCTGTTGGCGACAGATCTGGGCCTTCTTTGAGAGACATGATAACCCAGTTTCCCCAGTTCCTTGAGGAGCCAGCAGGTCCCTTTAAAGCAGAGTTCTTGGCTGGGGGATGCAAGAAGATCATCTACGTACGGTAAAAGGGTCAGCTGTGGGTTGCAGGAGCGAAAGGACACCAGATCTTGATGCAGGGCCTCATTGAAGACAGTAGGTGAGTTCTTGAATCCTTGTGGTAATCAGGTCCAGGTGAGCTGCCCCGTCATCCCATACTCTGGGTCCTTCGATTCAAAGGCAAAGTATTCTTGACATCGTTATGCCAGGGAAAGGCAAAAGAATCCATCTCTTAGATCTAAGAATGTGTACCAGGTTCTGTTGGGAGGCAAAGAGCTCAAAAGATTATATGGGTTGGGGACCATGGAAAGGAAGTCAGCTACTTGCTCGTTAACCTCCCTAAGGTCTTGGACTGGCCTATAGTCTAACGTTAGTCTCTGGTTTTCGTATGGGGAGGAGAGGAGTATTTCAGGTGGACTGGCATTTCCACAGGATCCCTAGTCTGAAGAGGCACATGACGTGAGACCGAATACCATCTTTTGCCTCTCAAGGCATAAGATCTTGGTGGACACTGGCAGGGCTAGACAGAGCTTTAAGTTCTACCTGGACAGGAGGTTGGAACTTGGCCTCTCCCATTCCGGCTGTTTCAGCCCAAGCTTGGGGGTAAGTTTGCAGTCACCAGTCCATGTCAGCCCAGGCCTGAGTATCTTCCTCCTCAAACAGTTGGTACTCATCGTCTAGCCTCATGATCAAGACTTGGATAGCACTCCCCCCATGTTGGTCTCTCAATTGGGGACCCTCGGGCAAGAAGTGAATCTGGGCTCCTCTCTTAGTTAAAAGATCTAGTAAGGGGCAAGGGCAGTCTGGGATCACAAGGAACATGTGGGATACCCAGCACACGCCAAGGTCCACTGTTGTTCGGGTAGTCCATGAATATTGCTTGTTACTGGTAGCCCCCGTACCCAAGATCTCTTGTTGGACACTGGCCCATCTGGGTGTAGGAGCACGGAGTGTTGCCCCCCCCCCCCATATCCACAAGAAACTGGGTGGGCTTCCCCTCCACCTTTAGAGTTACCCTGGGTTCAGGGAGGGGTTCCGAACCCCATCTCCCCCTAGTTACTGTCTTCTTCTTGCATAGCCAGCACTCTAGGACTGAGAGACTTGCCTTCAGGGCCACCGGAGAGGCCCCTCTTCTTTTTCCTGGGGCAGTCCCTGGCACAGTGTTCTTTTTCCTTACAATAAGCACACTGACCCTTTGCTATTGGCTCCCTTTGATTGCCTGGTACTGTCTTACTAGGTTCTCTAGTTTCTCTAACTACTGTGGCCAGTATCTTCTGTAAGTTCCTCTCTTGTCTTTCATCTCTCTTTAGCTCTCTAGCTTCCTGTTCTTTCTGCTTTCTTTCTTCTTTCTCTTCCTTAGTCTCTGTTATGATATACTTTCTCTGCAACCTGCACTAACTCTCTCAGTGACTTATCTTGCAATCCTTCAAGTTTCTGCAACTTCTGCTTTACGTCCTTGTAAGACTGATCTATGAACACAACTGTCACCATAGCCTTATGCTCCTCACTACTAGGGTCATAAGGCATAAAACAGTGAAAAAGCTTCTATGAGTCATTCTAGGAACAAGGAGGGAAACTCATCAGGGCCCTGTATAACCTCTCTAATCTTAGTTAAATTGGTGGGATGCTTCCCAGCCCCCTTGGAGATCCACCATTAAAGTCTGGCGATAGACCTTAAAACCCTCCCTACCTTCAGGAGTATTAAAATCCCAGTTTGGCCAGGTAAGTGAGAATCCGGCCTTGATGTCAACAGGCAGTAGTGAGGGCCTCCCATCCGAGCCTGGAACATTCTTTTTGGCCTCTAGTAGGATTCTCTGTCTTTCCTCGGTGGTAAAGAGGGCCTGCAACAGCTGCTGACAATCATCCCAACTGGGCTGATGAGAAAAAGGAAGAGAGTCTAGAAAATCAATAAGGGCCTTATGGTTATCAGAAAAGGAAGGATTGTGGGTTTTCCAATTATAGAGGTCTGCCGAAGAGAATGGCCAGTATTGCAGTAGTTGGTTTCCTTGATTATCAACAGGCCTGAATGCCTGCAGGGGGAGAGTTACAGCAGTCTCTGGGGAGGTCCCCCTTTTTAACCTCCACTGACCTCTACTTTTAACTTCCCTCCAATGGTCTAACGTCAGAGTCAGGGGGATGGAAACAGTCTGATCTCAAACACAGTTGTCAGTCTAAGTCCAAGAACGAAACAGAAGCCAAAAAGAGACACTAAAAAAACAACCACCCGGTGACCACCACAGAAGAAAAACAGACTCAGATGGCCAGAGATGGGAGCCCCCAGTGCCCAGATGGAGATGAACCCTATCAGATTCTTTCTCCCAGCGAGAGACCAGAGTGTCCTCTGTGTCCCCTGTCACCATAGCATCCCAGCACATCTGCCCGCCATTCTGCCAACTACAGATCAAACCGAAACTACAGGCCGAATGTGGCCGCCGAAACAAAAGAAGAAAAAAACGAGCACAAGGCACACAGGCAGACAGAGATGGCAGACAGGGACCCCTTGCTTGAGTGGTCCTCGGATCCATGGTGTCTGGGTCCCGAGGGGGGCTTCCTGGCCAATGCACCAGATGTAAGAGTCTGCCAGCAGACCCCTCCACTCAATAAGGCCACAGAGACAGGAATCACTGCAAACTGCAAGAGGTTTATTGTTCCAACATGTGTTAGGGGTCCCCCAGCGCACAGGCAAGAGGAAACCCTGAGTTCACAAAGCACACTCTTTTTATAAACATTTTGGAGGGAAGCTTGGCAGTCGCCTGAGTTGGATGACTGTGATTGGTTACCCTGAGCAACATTTAAAATTATTGGTCAACTTGAATGGGGACCCATTCGTTTGGATCTGTCCTGCTCACTTTGTGATATTTGTGGTATTTCCTGGCATTGTCTTTTTGTTGAGTCACTTCCCTCTCTATCCTCACCCTAGGCAGGGTGGTTCCTTGTTTAGGCCATTTCCTTATCTGTCTTCCCCCAGGCGGTCATGGGAAGAATGGAAAGTTTCAGTCCTGCTGTGAGCCCCCATCATTGGTCATAGGGATTTGGCCTGCTGTTTCTGACAGGGTTCTCACAATGGCTCAGAAGTTAAGAGGGCTTTTTGCTCTTGTGGAGAACTGAAGTTCTTTTCCCAGCACCCACTCTGGGACACTGACAATTTCCTCTACCTCTAGTTCCAGGGCATGCCTCTCCCTACCCTCTTGTGGGCACTACAGGCACCTGCAATTCATATACACATACTCACACAGAGAAACATGCACATAATCAAAAATAAAATAAATCTAAGAAGAAAAGCAAATGCAATAAACAAATCATACTCTGAACAATGTTAGAAAAGTAGTTTCCTTGGCAGCCTTTGGAGATGTAAACCCCTTCCCCCCATGTACAGTCACTATGTCAATTTGCTTCCATACTATGCTAGCTCTTATCCTTCAGAATCATATGCAGGCAGAGTCCAACTTTCAAGTGAGGCGATCTCAGATATACAACAAGGATTAGGAAAATGGCAACTAATGACTCCTTCAGAAATGCACACTGGTCATATGAGGGGTATGAATTAAAAAGTTCTGCTTTCTTTAGAGACTTGGTTGTATCATATGATGTTTTTCTGGAAACTGTCTTATGAAAGGATGTTTTGCTGAAGTATACATGTGGTGGGTATTTTTTGGAAGCTGCCTGGGAAAACTCATTTACACATACCCACACATGTAAGAGGACACGTGATGTTTGGAAAGAATATAAGTATATAACCAACATACAGTGGATGACCCTGTGGCATTGGTTCACCTTGCCTTCTTAGATGATCTTCATTTGTTGTGACTTTGTAGAGAAAAAAAAATGCACCAAAGAATTTCTTGTGATATTCCAGCGGCTTCTTGCTGCTTCTGAGGACTCAGGCCTATTGGCAGAGCCTGGAGGTTTCCTCTGGATCAAATGGTCCATGACTGATTAGTGAATGGTGTTYGTGAGTGGATGGAGCCACTGCTACTGATTCATGCAAATTTAATTGCTGGTATCCTGACAACAAACACTGGACTCGCCCCAAAGAACTATTTCTAAATAGGTCCCCATCCCCCTTTGCCCTATTAAACTACCTCTAGTGGGTAGTGGGCTAGAAGGGAGGTTAAAGAGTTTAAGAACCCTTATTAGGAGCTGGAGAGATGGCTCAGAGGTTAAGAGCACTGTCTGTTCTTCCATAGGTCTTGAGTTCAATTCCCAGCAACCACATGGTAGCTCACAACCATCTTTAAGGAGATCTGACGCCCTCTTCAGGCATGCACAGGCTTATACAGGAGAGCACTCATACATTTAATTTATTAATTAACTAATTGATTAACTAATTAAAAAGAGCACTGACTGTTGTTCTTCCAGAGGACCCAGGTTCAATTCCCTGTACCCACATGGCAGTTCCATTCTCAGCTCTCTGTAACTCCGGTTGCAGGGGAGCCAATATCCTCACACAGACATGCATGTAAGCAAAATAAATGATATTTTTTTTTAAAAAAAATCCTAAGCCGGGCGTGGTGGCACACGCCTGTAATCCCAGCACTTGGGAGGCAGAGGCAGGCGGATTTCTGAGTTTGAGGCCAGCCTGGCCTACAGAATGAGTTCCAGGACAGCCAGGACTACACAGAGAAACCCTGTCTCGAAAAACCAAAAATAAAAATAAAATAAAATAAAATAAATAAATAAATAAATAAAATCCTTATTAAAGTAGGTTTTGAAAAATATAAGTCTACAGGTATGTTTTACTCTCTCTTGAAACATCTTTCTGCTTTTAATAAACTTAACTTTATGTTTGGCTCACCTTGAAATTAATTTCTTTGTTGAAGTTCAGTTTTCCACTTATAGAAGTCTCTAAAAAAGAACTACAGATGTCATGTGGAGTTGTGTTCCTATAGCTACTAACAATTCTAGTGTTATTGGTGACTTAGGGGAGAGAATTGGTAAAATTATTACAGTACATTATGGAATATTAGAGGTGTCCCTGCAGGGGACATGGTCACCTCTTTTGCTCAGTCAGTCTGAAACTGAACACAATTTTAGTAGGCAAATAATTGTGATTTCTCCTTGAGTGAGAATATCAAGGAGATGTTGTCAGTATGTTGTAGGTATGTGCCATCAACACATCTCTCCTTATTCACCAACMCCCCCCCCCCCCTTATAGAGAGGGATTCTCTGTGTAACCCCGGCTATCCTGGAACTCTCTAGGTAGACCAGGCTGGCCTCAAACTCAGAGAGACTCCCCCTGCCTCTGACCCCCGAATGCTAGAATTGAAGACACAGGCCACTGGGTTTAATACCCCCCATCCCCATCTCATCTTTTTTGGAGACAGAATATCACTGCTTAGCTCTGGCTGTCCTGGAGCTAGCTCTGTCAACCAGGATTAAAAGCATGTGCCACTGCCACCTAGCTTAACCCTCCCACACACATTTTTTTTTTTTTTTTTTTTTTTTTTTTTTTTTTTACTGAGGGCATGTACTAAAGAGCACATCATTGACCACTCATGTATTTTTTCCCTTGGGATACTGTTCTGTTACAATCTCCACATTCTTTACAGAGTATGCCCTTTTCTCTCCCCACTCTTTGCTTTGTTATTATAGTTCTCCAGCTCTGTCTGTCAGGTGCCTGGGATTAGCTACAATCCTAGAGATCCTAGAATCCTTACTGCTGTCAGGGAGTCAACGCTGCAGATAGCTCCACACCCCATCAGTTATTTCCCACTGGGAAAATCAGCAGTGGGTCTCTGGAAGGTTGTTTGCTTTCTCTTGATTTTTATTGTGTTGCCCAAGCTGGCCTAGAATTTTCCACCACTCCTTCCTATCCAGACTCCCAAACAGCTGACATTGTGCCCCCAGGCCCAGTACCACTGAACTTAGGGACCCTGGTTTTACCTCTCCTTAGTGTGTTCCCAACAACCTCCATGAATGTGGTTCCTCTGAGCCACACTGTAGGGTACAACCTTCTGATGGCTATCCTGGTCTAAAGTAGTATATTTATTTTAACATATGCCTATTTCACAGCTACTTTGTTTATCTCTTTTGCAGTCTGTGTGTATCCTCATTTTCCCAAGTTCCAGCTTTGGGGAACTATCCTAGCACTAGACCTGCCAGGATAGAAAACCTTGTGTCTTGAGCATGGGTCCTTAAATCAACAAATACTCCTGTATTCAACATTATATTCCAGCTTGGTGCATAGTTTTCCTGTATGGGTAAGATTGCATATCAAAATCTGTAGAGTCAAAAAAAGAGAATTATTGAGTATAGATCACTCATTCTAGAGGACTGATAAGGGAAGGGAAAGGAAAGGAATTTTTTTCAGAACATCAAAGGAAATTTGCTGTTTCATTGCTTTTGGTTTTTTGTCTACTATATTTGGAGGTTTTTTTTAAAGATTTATTTATTTAGTATATGTAAGTACACTGTAGCTGTCTTCAGACACTCCAGAAGAGGGTGTCAGATCTTGTTATGGATGGTTGTGAACCACCATGTGGTTGCTGGGATTTGAACTCAGGACCTTTGTAAGAGCAGTCAGTGCTCTTAACCACTGAGCCATCTCTTCACTGAGCCATATTTGGAGTTTTAATTGTTGTTCTTTATTGTTTTTGTTTTCTTGTTTATTTTTTACAGTTTCTTTTATTTATTTATGAGTGCTCTGCTACATGCACACCTGCATGACAGAAGAGGGCATCAATTCCTTTACAGATGGTCATGATCCACCATGCGGGTGCTGGGAATTGAACTCAGAACCTTTGGAAGAACAGCCAGTGCTCTTAACTGCTGAGCCATCTCTCCAGCCCCTGTTCTTCATTGCTTAATGTTGTTTTACTGGTAAATCTGTGGAGTGTGCAAAGCTGAAGATGTGAGGACACCCTGCAATAGAGAGCAATAGGAATCAGCTAAACTACCAATCAGGAGGAAGCAACACACACCCAGACTGTAATAAGTCAGCTAAGTCACAGAAATCAAAAGTACATATCTGAGTTGAGTCAGAATGTCCAAAGTCCGAACAGATGTTTCACTGAAGTATAGGAGTCAGGAGAGGCATTAGTCACATGATCAGGTGACAGGGAAGACAGAAGCAGGGGATGACCAGGAATTTTCCCTAGCTAATGAAACAGCAGAGGATGACATTGTTAACCAGAGAAGAAAACTCTAACCACAGAGAAGGGCCAGGCATTCTCTCAATGTTGGAGTTGAAATGAGGAACCTCAGGCTGCATGCTCTCTCTCCTCTTAGCAACACTACTCACTATGGCTTAGTTTGAAATAGAAGAAATTTGGTTGATGACGCCCTTGGTGGGATTAACTTGATGAAAACTGCCTAGAGCAAGTAGCCAGTTGGCTCCTAGTGAGTTTTGTCTGCAGGTAACKGTGGTCTCCTTCCAAGTTGCATAGAAGTGACCTCAGTAATCTGAAATGATACTGTGACTCCTAAAATTAGGTCGTGAAAACATTGTGGCTTCCTTTTTGCTCCCTACTTCTAGGGAAACCAACTCTCAAATGATGTAGACATTCAAGTCACCCCAAGAGAAGATCCATGTGGCAAGTAACCCTCCCACAGACAACCAGTGATGAGTTGTCCAATAAGTGGATAAACCACTTGGAAAGGAGATGTTCAGCCTGAGTCAAGACATCAGATGACAATAGCCTGGGCTCACAGCTTGACTGTGGCTATTTTGGGAGTGTGTGTATCAGTGTCATCTTGTGATTTAATGCATGTTTTCTTTTAAACCAAACCGTATATGTGTACACTGTACACTGCATCAGATCCCATTACAGATGGTTGTGAGCCACCATGCGGTTGCTGGGATTTGAACTCAGGACTTCTGGAAGGTCAGTCAGTGCTCTTAACCACTGAGTCATCTCTCCAGTCCTACACAATTTCTTGATAACTCATAAACCAGTGCTTACCATTGATAAAATAAGTAGTGATGAAATAAAAACCAATGTATAGAAAGTCATAATAGAAATGAGAATTTCAGGCAAAGGCAGGGCCAGTAGCATGCTACATCTAGGAGAGTGGTTCTCAACCTTCCAGTTGTCTTAACCTGTGACCCTTTATTACAGTTCCTCATGGTGTGTTGAGTCCTAAGCATAAAATTATCATCATTGCTACTTTAAACTGTAATTTGGCTATTGAGCAGTGTCTTGATTCCCAAGACCATTGGAAACATCTTTGAGTGGTCACAACTCAGGTTAAGAACCATCGATCGGTCTGGCATCTTCCTTCAATCCACCACAAGGTAGAAGAAGATGGTTGATGCTGTGCTGCAAACCCCCATGTCCCTGAATGTGAGGCTAATGGGAACACCAAGCTCTGAAAACTTACTAAGTATCAGGTGTTTTAAATAATATGAAAACGTAAGCAGAATGTGCCTGTTCATAGGATGGGATGGGATTCACCAAGAAAAAGGAGCAGTGCTCTCACAGCCTGAGTCCAGTCAACAGAATCCACATAAACATAGGGAGTCAATCAACTCCACAAATGTGTCCCTGACGTCAGCACGCGTCATCTACTCCTGACCCAGAGCTCACCGGGCTTTCTCAATGGAGTAGGGTCCACCATTCTCTGCCTCCTGAGCACGTGAATTGCAGAGGTAAACTACAGCCACGCCATGCCGTGTCTCCTGGGGCGCTGGAGATCCAAATGTGGGTTCTTCTTCTTGTGGGCCAAGGGTCTTAATAACTGAGCCATTTCACCAGCCCTAAACATTGGTTTTGACAACTATTTATAAATCTAAAGAACAAAATGGAAACGCTAACAGCACTTAAATAGATTAAAGTTGCTGTTGTCTGTAGTGGAAACATGGGCATTTCTGTTTTGTTTGGTTGGGTTTTTTTTGTTGGTTTGGTTTTTTTTTGTTTTGTTTTGTTTTGTTTGAAATAGGGTTTCTCTGTGTAGCCCTGGCTGTTCTCTGTAGGCCAGTCTCAAACTCAGAGATCTGCCTGTCTCTAACCTCCCCAGGGCTGAGATTAAAGGTGTGCACAACCAGTACCCAGCTTGCTTGGATTCTTGAGACAGTGTTTCATCGTGTAGCCCTGGCTATCCTGGAACTCACTCTGTAGGCCAGACTGGCCTCGAACTCAGAGATTCATCTGGCTCTAACTTCCAGGTGCCAGGATTAAAGGCGTGCTCTGCCACAGCCCAACTTGGAATCACAGAGGTCTCCTTTCAAGAGTTTTTCTTTTTCTTTTAAAGGAAAACCAACCTTACTGAGAAATGTATAAACTTTTTTTTCTGTGCTGGGGATCGAACTCCACGCCTCACACATGCTAGGCACACGCTCTAAGGTGGGTTCAGCCTCCCTTCTGTTCCAGGCCTGATCAAAACTCTTCAGTGTCTTAACATTCTCGCAGCAGCTCATGGCTCTGTCAAGAAAAGAGACATCGTTTCCACAGTGGTTTCTGAGGACCACGGATGACTGTCAGTATGCATCAGGGTAAAACTGGAGAGATGGAGCTTCAAGAGCACCCTGTCGAAGAAGAGTCGGAGAGTTGGTTCAGTGAGGTAGGAGCACTTGCTGTTCTCGTAGAGGAGCAGGGTTTAGTTCCCAGCACACATATCAGGCAGCTCAAAACTGCCTTTAATCCCAGATCTAGGGAGTGCAACAGCCTCTTCTGGCTTCTGTGGACACTTGCATAGATAAACACAGGTGCACACATGTACAATCAAAATAAATAATCTTTGAAAGACTACTGCCTTGAGGGGCTGGAGAGATGGCTCAGTAGTTAAGAGCCCTGGCTGCTCTTCCAGACGTCCTGAGTTTAATTCCCAGCAATCACGTGGAGGCTCACAACCATCTGTAATGGGATTAATGCCCTCTTCTGGTGTGTCTGAAGACAGCTACAGTGTGCTCACATACATAAAATAAATAAATAAATCTAGAAAAAAAACTGAGAATGCTGCCTTGCACTGGAAACGAGATTATCATTTAAACAATCAAAATCCGTTTTCACAGATGCAGTTTACATGGTATCAGGTATACTGGCTTTAACTGGACACTTCAATGGTTTTGGGTAATGTTACATAGTCATAGAACCATCACCACAACCTAGATATGTATCACACTCCTTAGAAACTGCTGTCTTCTCCCAACCACGATAAAGCCCTAACTTTGTCTCTCACTCCAGGAATCAGCTTTCCTGTGCTGACGTTGTCACGTTTTATAACACCAGGTATGCTCCTTAGAGCTGTCCTTGGGAAAAATAACTTCTCCAGTACACTTAGGGCCACCTTCTGTCCGTTATAACTACAACATGTCTCCAACAGCCTCCACAAGGATGCAGAGACTTAAAGCACTACCACAACTTTTCAGAAAGAATTATAAGTAACACAGACTTTAGACCTTAGTAAGAGATGCCTCTGCTCTGGGTTCTACCATCACTGTTTGCAAAACTCCTTAGAATCTACAGTGCTGGTTTCTTGTACTTCCTCCTTTATAGCATGATGCTTAGAATACTGAATCTCTACCCATGCACCGTCTAGTCTGCACGCTTGAGTAGGGCCATTTCCTGGGTCTGAAAAACCCGAAAGTTTTTCCCTTAGGACTATAAGAGTATAAAAAATTCTAGGACAGATGGGTGCCTAGAGCTTGAATTTGTTGGCTTCACAAGGGTCCACAGTGATGTACAGAGCCCCTTTAGTGCGGGTTACAGCTTGGGGTGAGGAGGGTTAAAGGCTGAGGATTGGGTTAGATCTTTGAGCACCTCTATACCTGTTAAAGAACTCCAATATTTGTAAATTGGAGATGGAACTTTTACAATTTCTTGTATTTGTCAAGGTAAAATGATAAAACATTTCAGCTAATAATTTTACTATGTTGATTTTTTAAATGGTTCTTCTTTGTAAGGTTTCATTTCTATGAAATGTTCAGCATAGTCAAATCAACAGGGACAAAAAAACAGATGAGTGGTTGACAGAGGCTAGAGAACACAAAATGATGAATGTCTGCATTGTAGGGTTTCTTTGATTTTTTTTAAAATTTATTTATTATTATATCTAAGTACACTGTAGCTATCTTCAGACACACCAGAAGAGGGTGTCAGATCTCTTTATGGATGGTTGTGAGCCACCATGTGGTTGCTGGGATTTGAACTCAAGACCTTCAGAAGAGCAGTCAGTGTTCTTAACTGCTGAGCCATCTCTCCAGCCCTGGTTTCATTGATTTTTAAAGAAAGATTTATTTATTTTATGTATATGAGTGCTCTTCCTGCATGCGCCCTGCATACCAGAATAGGGCATCAGATTACATTACAGATGGTTGTGAGCCACCATGTGGTTGCTGGGAATTGAACTCAGGATTGCTGGAAGAGCAGCCAGTGCTTTTAATGGTTGAGCTGTCTCTCCAGCACTGTTGTAAGGTTTCTTCCTGGGATGATCTACAACTTAAGACTGGTAAGGGATACAGTGTTGTGAATACACAAAAGTCTACTGAGTTGTACTTTTAAAGATTATTTTGTAATTATTTAACTATTTCACCTAAAGGACCTGTCATCACACCACAAAAAGTAGCTAAAATAATTTTTTTCAAATTTTTATTGAAAATAGGAATATTTCTGAGATTTGGAAACAAAAGAATTTTAAGTGGAGTGCTGGTCTGGCCAATCTGTGCATGTTCAAAGTGTGTACATTTGCCTTTCCACACATACCTCTGCACACCAATCTGTCTGTGCATATACAAACATGTGTATATAAAGACAGGAGTTTGGTCGCATGTTCTCTAAGGTCCCTGCTAGCTCCAGCACTCCATAATTTCATCATTTGAAAATATTTTTGCAGCTAAATTAACAGTGCTCTGGGATACATACTCCATTCTTGCTTTAATTGCACACACAGTTTTACAGTTTAATTGTGTATAGGTGTGCTGAAGAACCAGCCTGCCTCCATCTTAGACTTAAAAGCCCATTTATAGCCAGGCACCATGGCATGCGCTGTTGACATGAGCACTTGGGAGGCAGAGCAGGCAGATCTCTGTGGGTTCCAGCCAGCCTGGTCTAGAGAGAGTTCCAGGACAGCCAGGGCTGTTACACAAAGAAACCCTGTTCTGAAAACAAAAGCAGGGGGCTGGAGAGATGGCTGCTCTTACAAAGGTCCTGAGTTCAAATCTCGGCAACCACATGGTGGCTCATAACCATCCTTAATGAGATCTGACTCCCTCTTCTGGAGTGTCTGAGGACAGCTATAGTGTACTTACATATAATAAATAAATCTTTAAAAAAACAAAACAAAAGTAACCTTATAGTAAAAAAAAAAAACAAAAAAAACAAAAAACTAAGTTCATTCCTGCTTATTATTAAACTTCTGTTTCTCAAAGATTGGCCTATGCCTTAACTACAAATAGCTCTGTACTGCCTGTTTCAAGAATGACAAATCATGTCATTGTTTCTAAAAGTTGTTTATAATCATCTTGCAACCCTACCTTTGTTTCAAAAGGTTATGACTAAGTTCTTATGGGTGTCTGCTGTTAGGCCCACCTTGCAACCATGGCTGTTTCAGGAGGTAGTTACGACTAACTTGTTATTACTTGTTATAGTTATGTCCTGCTCCTGTAACCCCCCCCCATTTGTCCCCATCTCAACCCCGGCCCCAATTCCTAAGCTCTATAAAAACCTTGTCTTCCTCACACCCAATGCTGATCTCTTCAAAACGGCCCTAGAGAGAGGCAGTCAGCGAACACGAATAAAAAAGCTTGCTTTAATTAATTTGGCCATGATGATTTGGGGTGGTGATCTTTCTCCCATCTTTGGGATTAACACTGTCTCAAGGAAATATTTTGGTATCACAAACTATCCTTTAGTTCAGCCGATACCAGCAGAAAGCAGAGACAAAGTACCTGACAGAGGAGCTGCAGGCTTCCCCGACCTAGGCAAAACGGAAGTGGTCCTTGAAAATTACCTTCCCAGGAAATTTGCGTTTGAAATATACTTCTTAGTTGTAATAGTAATTCTAAGTCGCCTTTTCCGAAACTACATCCCTAAGCAGAGACACAACCACATTTTCATCCTCAGTACAAACAACGAGGATCCGCTCCCTTGAGAGAAACAGCTACTCTTCCAGCTGCGGAAACACACGGAACCAAGAAGCTGAGGGCATTGGTTCTGGGGCGAGCTCTTCTCTCTGAAGGACCAACCTCCCGGCGGCGTTGCCCTGGAGACGGAGCTCGCTGTGTGGATGTGGCAACTCCCAGAAGCACAGCCTTTGCAGACTATCTGCAGCGGGGGCTCACAGGACCGACGCCAAGATGGTTAGTGGCTCTGAATAGTAAGGGTGGGGGATTTTGAATAGGCTTGTACCTGGGCTAAGAGCTCTCAACGCACTATTGGATAAAATCTAGGTGTGTCTCTAGAGGGCGAACCCTTTATTCCTCCAGTGTTTCCACTGGGAATAGGAAGAGATGCGAAGAAATATACCTCGATGCTCTCCTCTCTCCTGTTTCTTCATTTCCCGATACTAGATTGTGAACTGGAAAAAAAAAGAGAGAGAGAGAGAGAATCTTGGAAGACCGAGATAGTAGAAGCTGCATGAGTGTTTGCCTCTTACAGATAAAGTTGTTGGAAGTAGCTATTGGTTCCTCTTCAGTAGTAGGTGATGGTCCTTTTACTAAAATGCTCATTAAAAAAGAATCTGAATAGACTTCCTAGGGTTTGATGGTAAGGATGTGACATGTAGATCTGACTGAGAGCTGTTATTCTCAGTTTTAAGATGACTTTTGATAGAACAGTCTTTGCTGTTTGTTTTACAGATGCTTTCAAGGGCCAAACCCGCTGTGGGCGGGGAGTCACCGCACACTGACAAAAGAAAGAAGAAAGGGAGGAAGATTCCAAAACTAGAGGATCTACTTTCGCAAAGAGATTTCACTGGCGCCATTACCCTATTGGAGGTAATGTCCAAAGAAGGTTTACTTTTCAGTCTGGTTGAATGCTGGTTACTATGCTACTGGGACAGGTGGGCACATGATGGGTAATCCAAACAAATGTAGCCAGATGCATATACCAGACTCCAAGTTAACTATAAACCTGATGAAATATAAATTTTTTTGGACTGGAGAGATGGCTCGATAGTTAAGAGCACTGTCCAAGGACCTTAATTCCCATCACTCACGTGCCTGCCCACAGCCATTAGTAACTAAAATGTTAGGGGATTCGAGGCCTTTTGGCTTCCTTCAACACTAGAAAGACATAGGGTGCATAGACATACAAGAAAACAAAACAGGGCTGGAGAGATGGCTCAGCGGTTAAGAGCACTGACTGCTCTTCTGAAGGTCCTGAGTTCAGATCCCAGCAACCACATGGTGGCTCACAACCATCCGTAATAAAATCTGACCCCCCTCTTCTGGGATGTCTGATGACAGCTACAGTGTACTTACATATAATAAATAAATCTTTTTTTTTTTTTTGGTTTTTCGAGACAGGGTTTCTCTGTGTAGCCCTGGCTGTCCTGGAACTCACTCTGTAGACCAGGCTGGCCTCGAACTCAGAAATCCDCCTGCCTCTGCCTCCCAAGTGCTGGAATTACAGGCATGCGCCACCACGCCCGGCATAATAAATAAATCTTAAAAAAAAGAGACAAAACACTTGTACACATAAAATTAATATTTTTTTAGTTACACAGATGGTGAATCTAACATAAAAATACAGTATTACATTCAACAGTGTCAGTTCACACTGTATTTTCCATAAATCCTGAGTGATTTGTAACTTCTTCCTGTTTATATTTTGGTAAAATAATATAAGTGAATTTACCATTTACTATTTAAAACTATTGTAAACCCATAAAACATTTCAACTCTGTATGGCAGGGTCATTTTTTTTAAACCAATGCTAGGTGTAGTTATCATTTTTCATTATGCATTGGAAGTGCCATAGTTAGATGTTTCTATTTCTAGGCTATTGCTTACCAGTTTGAATTCACTAGCTCAGCAGAGATGCACAGGAAGCTGCATTTGGCTTAAGTAGTCTGAGAAATCCTTCTGACCTAGAGTTGTTCTGGGAGACTGCACTTGTGGAAAGCACACGGTACAGTAGAGTGCAGGGCGCACCAAGGGATAAAGAGTTCTGACAACCTGGTGGGGTTATCCTGTGCTACAATCTGTTGTATCACATTTTTCCACCAGCCACATTAATGCGAATCTATAATCATATAACTCTGAAACTGACCATATAATTGTTTGATTAGCTTTATGGATGTTTCTCAGCGAAACATCCATGTAAAAAGAATCCTATGTGTCTTGTTAGTGCTTTGATATTAAGTTCACTTGTTTGGCTTTTGTGTGTCAACTTTCTCTTTGGCAGTATGTGAGCTGCCTTGGAAGGACCTTCTAGCAGTACAAGTCAGAGGACTGAATACCAAGGACATGTCTATTTGTTGTTGTTGTTTGTTTTTAAGGCAGAGTTTCTCTGTGTAACTCCGGCTAGCCTGCAACTCACTCTGTAGACCAGGCCAGCCTCAAATTCAGAGATCTGCCTGCCTCTGTCCCCTGAGTGCTGGGATTAAAGACATGCACCACCACTGCCTGGCTGTCTCATTACTTTTTAAAATTAGCTTACAAACTAGCAGACTTCTCTAAGACATTTCGTTGACAGTGTTAACTGCCCCCCCTCCTCCTCTAGCCTGTCTTCTGACTCCCTACTGCATACCCCTCCAAACATTCCCACCCCACACTATTTCCCCTTGCATTTTCATATTAAAATATTAAAAAAAATATGTCTAGTTTGTGTCTGCATGCGGGTATGTGCACCCAAATGCAGGTGCCTGCAGAGGCCAGAAGAGCTGGACTCCCTAGACCGGAGCTGCATCAAGTCGTGAGCTGCCTTATGAGCTCCTCCTGGGAGCTCTGGTCCTCTTGAAGAGCAGTAAGTGCATAATACACCGAATTAAACGTAAAAGCACTGGACCGGTACAAAATGAAAACAAAGCAAAACCAAAACAGCACGCACAAACAAACAAACAAAACGCCGAGGGGAGGGGAGGGCTTCTTTGGCCTGTAATTTCAGGTTGCCATTCGCATTGAGGCACGTCTGGGCAGGGACTTGAAGGCTGGCCTGCTTGCAGTTCTACACACTATTACCCCTGTATAAGGAACTCACTTTACAACCAAAGAAGCCTGTATTTTGGTTTGGTTTCTTTGAGACCAGATGTCTGTTTAAGTAGGCCTTGAACTCACTATGTAGACCAGGCAGGTCTTGAACTCATAAGATTCATCTGCTTCTGCCTCCTGAGTGCTTGGATTAAGAATGTGCACCGCCACATGCAGCTAAGCATTTACACCCGGGCCCAGCTCCCTTAGCTGTTTTAGTCAGGGCTTTCCTCACAGTAAACGGAATGAAACTAGGACACATGGTAACTGAGAATCACTCTCAGTCCTTTTCTCTGTAATAAAACTTATTTTTATTAGCCGAAGAATTCCTAAGGTTTTTGTTCTGTTCTGTTTTGTTTTGTTTTAAAGACTTATTTATTWTATGTAAGTACACTGTCACTGTCTTCAGACACACCCCAGAAGAGGGCATCAGATCCCATTACAGATGGTTGTGAGCCACCATGTGATTACTGGAAACTGAACTCAGGACCTTTGGAAGAGCAATCAGTGCTCTTAACCAACCGCTGAGCCATCTCTCCAGCCCAGTAAACCCTTTCTTCTCTCCAATAATGCACTGACAGCATAAGATGGGAGTGTGAGATTGGACACAGCAGAGCCCAGTGGTGGGAGCCTGGGCTTTGGAGGCAGACATAAGTTTAAGTCCCATTACCACAGGGAGTTGCTGTGGAATCTTAGAATCGTTGCTTGTCCTCTGACCTTTGGTTATTTGGCTTTAAATGTTTTATATAGTTTTGGGGCATTATCCAAAATTATTAGATAACTTACATACTTTCTGGAGTAAAGTGCTAGCAAACACAGAAAAACAAATCCAGAATGTCCGGGAAAAAATGGAGTTGTATGCCAACTAACACGTGACTGTGCCGACTCCTGTCAGTGCTGGCTTAATTGAGCTGCGATTGTCCAGCCTCTGTGAGCATTCTGCTTGTTTATCAGTAACTCAGCATACCTTTACAAAACCAAACCAAACCAAACCAAAATACCCCAAAGCCTTCATTAATAAAATCCTTTTTGTATTTTTTCATGAAATTGTAATGTGAAGTTCAAACGCCATGTTGGGGAGCAGGAAGATGACACTAACTTATGGATTGGATACTGTGCTTTCCACCTGGGCGACTACAAAAGAGCTTTGGAGGTGAGTGGGGAAGATCCAACCGCGGTTTACAATGACGCGCTATGATACTCATGGTAGCAGCCAAACAATGCAGGAGGAAACAAAATAAAACGAAAGAAGTTGCCCCATCCAGGCATTCACTGACCCTTAACATACTGATTCAGAGAGGGGTGGGGAGGGTAACTGAACACTTGGAATATTGCTTAGAAGTCTTTTTGGAATAAGCACTCTGATACCAGGGAGGGTGGAAGAGAAGAGCTGTCACTGGTGGACTGAAGCCAGGACAGCTCCTGAAGCATTCAGCCCCATGTCCAGTTTGTATTCTCATTTCATATTCTAAAACCATAAGTGCTGCAGGCAAGCCAGGAGCTGCAATGACAGTCAGTGGCAGGCAGCAGGTTGTTAAGGGCCACAGGCAAGCCAGGAGCTGCAATGACAGTCAGTGGCAGGCAGCAGGTTGTTAAGGGCCACAGCCAGTGATTTCAGCTGTTCAGGGAAGTCATGCTGGCAGATAGGGAGTCCAAGCAGTGCATTACGTAAGTCACTAAATCAGTCAATATATCAGTACCTAATAATTGGCCTTTTCTACCTTATTCTGCTTCAGTATGAAAGTGGAGGAGGGAATACGTGTGGATGGGAATGTTTGGGGGTATGCAGTGAGGAGCCAGAAGATAGCTAAAGGAAGAGAGGTGGGGAGGGTCAGTTAAATCTATCCATGAAAATGCTCTAGGGAAGTGTGCTAGTTTATAAGTTAATTTTAAAAAATAATGGGCCAGCCAGGTAGTGGTAGTGCACACCTTTAATCCCAGCACTTGGGAGGCAGAGGCAGGCAGATCTCTGAGTTTGAGGCTAGCCTGGTTTACAGAGTGACCTCACTCTGAGGTCAGGATACTGAGTTCCAGGACAGTCAGTTCTACAAAGAGTGACCCTGCCGAAAGAAAGAGAGGGGGAAGGAAGGAAGGAAGGAAGGAAGGAAGGAAGGAAGGAAGGAAGGAGAGAAGAGAAGAGAAGAGAAGAGAAGAGAAGAGAAGAGAAGAGAAGAGAAGAGAAGAAAAAGAGGCAGATATTTGTAGAGAAGTTTTCTGCTCAACTTCTCACTTTGCTATATAATATATAAAGTAAAATACTTGCGTAAAACCCACAAATGATGACCAGGTATAGGACTCCGATATACTGTCTGAGTATTTAACACATTTAATAGTGTCATTTATATATAATGTAAGTTAGTATTATAAAATGATTTTAAAGACAATCCACACGTAACTTTATAAAAAGGAGAAAGACTGTATGGTCTGGCATGAGTCTGTAGCTTACTTGCCCTTCATTTCTACGTGTATGCTAATGAGCCTGTAACATGTTAGCACTCGACTGAGACTGGACTCAGGGTCTGGCACATGTCAGCTGTGCATTCAACCACTGAGCTATCCCTCTGCATTTCACAGACATTTAAAAAGGATTTTTATAGCCGGGTGGTGGTGGCACACACCTTTAATCCCAGCACTTGGGAGGCAGAGGCAGGC
>BDUI01006556.1:32108-44327 GCA_002335545.1 Apodemus speciosus
GATAAGTGGATATTAGCCTAGAATCTTGGAACACCAAAGACACAATCCACATACGAAATGATGTCCTACAAGAAGGAAGGAGTGGACCCTGGTTCTGGAAATGTTCAATACATCAGTGTAGGGGAATACGAGGACAGGAAAGTGGGAAGGGTTGAATGGGGGAACAGGGAGAGGGAAAAGGGCATGTGGGACCTTTGGGGGCGGGAAACCAGGAAAAGGGTAATGARATGTAAATAAAGAATATATCCAATAAAAAAGAAACAAAGGAATAATAGAAAGAACCAACATAAACAAGAGCTAATTCATTAAAAAATTAACAAGATAGACAAACTCTTAACAAAACTAACTAAAAGACAGAGATAGTATCCAAATTAATAAAATAGGAAATGAAAAGGTATATAACAATAGACGCTGAGGAAAGTTGGTGAATCATTAGGGCTTATTTCAAAGGTCTGTATTCTACAATTGAAAATTGTAAATGATATGGATTTTCTAGATACAATTTACTAAGTGAGGTAATCCAGTCTCAAAAGAATACCCATGGTATGCACTCACTGATCAAGATCATATTAACCCTAAGGAAATATAAGCAGTCATTAAAGTCTGGTCATTGGTCTTCCAACCAATTATATATATTTTTCTCCGGGGCCAGACAGTTTTAGCACAGAATTCTACCAGACTTTCAGTTTAGAGTTAATACTAATACTTCTCAATCTATTCCATAAAATAGAAACAGAAAGAATACTCCTAAACTAATTCTATGAGGTCATAGTCACTGTGATACCTAAACTACATAAAGACTCAACAAGGAAAGAGAATTACAGACCAAATTCTCTTATGCACATTGATGCAAAAATACTCAATAAAGTACTTGCAAAACAAGTCAAGAACACATTAAAACCATCATCCACTGTGATCAAGTAGTCTTTATCTCATGGATAAAAGCAGACAAGTTGATCAGTGGAATAGAACTGAATAGAACTGAAGACCCAGAAATCATCTACACATCTATAGACATTTGATCATTGAGAAAAAGTGAAAAACCATACAATAGAAAAATGAACACATTTCAATAAATGGTGTTGGTTTAATTGGATGTCTGCATGTAGGTGAATGTACATAGACCAATATCTATCATCCTGCCCAAACCTCAAGTCCAAGTAAATCAACAATCTCAACATAAAACCAGATACACTCTATGCAATAGAATAGAAAATGGCAAACTACCTCGAACCCATTGACACAGGAGACAAATTCTTGAACAGAACACCAGTAGCTCAGGCACTAAGACCAACAATTAATAGATGGGGCCTCATGAAAATGAAAAGTGTTTGCAAGGCTAAGAACACTATCAACAGGACAAAATCGCAGCCTGCTGAATGGGGAAAAATCTTCATTAATCCTGTATCCAACAGAACTAATATCCAATATATATAAAGAGCTTAAGAAATAAGACATCAACACACCAAATAAACCAATTAAAATGTAGGTATAGAGATAAGCAAAGATTTCTCAACAGAGTAATCCCAAATGGCAGAGAAGCAGATAATGAAATACTTTATGTCCTCAGTCATCAGGAAAATGCAAATCAAAAGGACTCTGGGATTCCATCTTACAACTTCAGAATGGGCTAAGGTAAAAAAACTAAATAACAACATGTTGTCTAGAAACAAGGGAAACATCCTATATTGCTTGTTAGAGTGCAAACTTATATAGCGACTTTGGAAATCCACTTGGCAGTTTATCAGAAATTTGGAAATTGTTCTACCTCAAGATCTAACTTTACCAGCCCTGGGCATATACCCATGAGATGTTCAACCATCCCACAAGGATGCTTGCTCAACTATGTTACAGTAGCAATGTTTGTAATAGTCAAAGCAACCCAGATGTCCCTAAACTGGTGACTGGATAAAGAAAATATGGTACAGCTATACAATGAAATACAATACAGCTATTTAAAAAAAAAAAAAAGAAATCATGAGTTTTGCAGGCAAATAAATGGAATTTGAGGATACCATATGGAGTGAGGTAGCCCAGTGCCAGAAGTATACACATAGAATGTATTTACTGGTAAGTCAACATTAGCCAGAAAGTGCAAGATTACCATGCTGCAATCACACAGATCCAAGGAAACTGGGTAATAAAGAGGGCCAAGGTATAKTGTGTGAATCTCACACAGAAGGGGAAATGACATCATAATTGGAGATAGGTGGAGAAAGGGGACTGTGTGGGACAGGGGATTAAGAGGGGAATGGGAATGTTGRTCAGATGCAGGGGGAGGAGGCCTGAGAGTGCTGAGAGTAAGAATGGAAATCAGTAGGGGGCATCACAGGGACTAACTGGCAACCTGGGATCAAGGAGACTATAGAGGTAACATTTGCTGAGATTCCTACCAGCAGGGGATATAGAGACTGAAGTGGCCACCTCCTGTAGCCAAGCAGGACTTCCAGAGGAAAGAGGGGTCATCACCCCTCACAATGTTAATGATACTCTGCTATGCTTATAGGCAGGAACCTAGCATAACTGCCTCCTGGGAGACTTCATCCAGCAGCAGGTGGAAACAGATTCAGAGACCCACAGTCAAATATCAGTTTTAGCTCAGGTATACATCAGTACCAAATGTGCACCTTCACCTTCATTTCAGTNCTATTTAAAAAAAAAAAAAAGAAATCATGAGTTTTGCAGGCAAATAAATGGAATTTGAGGATACCATATGGAGTGAGGTAGCCCAGTGCCAGAAGTATACACATAGAATGTATTTACTGGTAAGTCAACATTAGCCAGAAAGTGCAAGATTACCATGCTGCAATCACACAGATCCAAGGAAACTGGGTAATAAAGAGGGCCAAGGTATAKTGTGTGAATCTCACACAGAAGGGGAAATGACATCATAATTGGAGATAGGTGGAGAAAGGGGACTGTGTGGGACAGGGGATTAAGAGGGGAATGGGAATGTTGRTCAGATGCAGGGGGAGGAGGCCTGAGAGTGCTGAGAGTAAGAATGGAAATCAGTAGGGGGCATCACAGGGACTAACTGGCAACCTGGGATCAAGGAGACTATAGAGGTAACATTTGCTGAGATTCCTACCAGCAGGGGATATAGAGACTGAAGTGGCCACCTCCTGTAGCCAAGCAGGACTTCCAGAGGAAAGAGGGGTCATCACCCCTCACAATGTTAATGATACTCTGCTATGCTTATAGGCAGGAACCTAGCATAACTGCCTCCTGGGAGACTTCATCCAGCAGCAGGTGGAAACAGATTCAGAGACCCACAGTCAAATATCAGTTTTAGCTCAGGTATACATCAGTACCAAATGTGCACCTTCACCTTCATTTCAGTGTCCTAACATTTGGAGATTAGGCTATCTCTGACTCTGTTGCTTTCAATGAAGCCCCTACCCCTACCTGGACTGCCTTGTTGGGCCTCAGTGGGAGAGGAAGTRCTTAGGCTGGGAATAGCTATCCCATGGTGGCTTGGTACCCAAACTGGAGGGGGAGAGCTTCTTCTTGTCTGAGGAGAAAAGAGGAGGTGCTGATAGGGGGAAGGGTGTGTATGAGCAGGTCTGGGAGGAAGGGAGGGAGGCAGGCTGTGATAGTGATGTAAAGTGAAAAAAATTATAGAAAAAATGAGTTTGTGGTCTGTTTTTGTTTGTTTTTTGTTTTGTCTTAACAATGTTGAAGGTTACCTCAAAAATTTTTTCTTTGAGTATGTAAAAGAAGGGGAGATACTCTATGCTACATTCCTGATGCTGACTGGATAATAGGACTCAGGGGTCAATTACTTTAAATAAATTCCATGAGTGAAACTTGACTGAAATTCTCAGTGATTACAGTTCCCAAGGTAGCCAACAGAATTCTCAGTTAAAGATGGGGAAAGAAAGTAAATGCAAGATGGCTGCTCCTGAGCCTTGCTGTGAGCTGAAGGAAGCTTAAGCAAAAATAAATCCAAAATGGAAACATTTTCAGATGAAAAGCACTGCCTCATTAGTCAAATCAGACATCTAAATTGGGAAGAGATAAATCTTGTCACATTTTGGACTTGTTAAATGTCTGGAAATATTTTCAAATGAAAGATGTTTCTAAAATTCAATGCAACAAAATGTCACTCACTTATATCCTTAATTTTAAAATATCTGAGTGGCATAGATGTAAAACTTCTCCCCATACTTTCAGACTACTTCAGTGTCATCCTATTAAAGTTTGCTTTGGGGGAAGGGGGGCACTTTCAAGGAGAAACCTCTAAAAGGTTTCAGACTTAATTAAATAAGCTCACTGAATTTAGCTGTTCTACTTTGAAAAGTTCATACCCTAGAAAACACAGGTCATAATGGAATTGCTGCTTTCTTTCTCTACTCCCTTAGAACATTCGCTTGAATGTGCCAGACTCATGGTCCACCTGCTGTTACATGATATAAAGGAAAGTGAAGGCATTAAGAGGAACACTCCTCTGTAGTAGAAGGTAGACAACTTCGAAAATGGCATTGATCTTGCTACAGCATAGCAATTCTTACTTTATTAAGTTACCTTGAAGCAAAAGTCTTAAGAATTCACTCTTGCTTTTGTCTGGAGGGAAATGCTTTCACATTGTAAGAAAACTGAACATCTATCAATATTATCACRGGTGGTATTTCAATTCTTTCCAGATAATATATCAGTGTTTTATTTGCTTTACAAATGAGGCTACATAGTTCTCTGATCAGCTGGAAATTCTACTTCATTTGTAAAATGGTCTAAACAGTTCTATTTTAATTGTAGTTGGTTAGTAACTGAATCCAATACAGGATGGATTGGAGGATTTGGGCTTTTATTTGTTTATGAGGTTTTTCAGTTGTATGAGTTAAAAATAATTAGTTGAATTCAGTATCAATTGCTAGTATGTCTTTCAGAAGTTACTCTTAGACTATGTTGTGACTCAGATGGGTATAAAAGTTCAGAATGAGGTAAGATCTAATGTTGCAGCTAATGAGTGCTGTAGTGTAATTAGAATAACTGATATATACTAAGTTAATGGAGGTTTAGGATTTTAAATGAGAAAATCAACAAAAAATAATATTTGTTCATTTAGCTTTGAGATGTCCTGATTATTCCAGAATTAAGCACACACATACATATACACAGACT
This sequence comes from Apodemus speciosus, assembly GCA_002335545.1. Classification (NCBI taxonomy): domain Eukaryota; kingdom Metazoa; phylum Chordata; class Mammalia; order Rodentia; family Muridae; genus Apodemus; species Apodemus speciosus. Next base: position 37,230 of record BDUI01006556.1, read on the forward strand.
TGCACACACACATACACACACATACACATACACATACATATATACCCACATGCATACACACATGCACACAGACATACATATACACCTACATGCACATAAACATATATACACAAGTGTACACATATACATGCTTACACACATGTGTACATGTCTTTTATAGTCCTCTAATTTGTAATATAAGTGATGTACTCTACAAATTCTCTTTACTACTGGTTTTCTACAGTATTGTATACAGTAACTGTATTTGGAAATATGTCATATTATAATAAAAGACTTCTTTACATTTTTCCTAATTGAAGAGAATGATATGACCCACTTCTCAACTGTTTTCCCTTGAAACTGTCTCAGCACAGAGCATGAGAGGTGGCTTGGTGGTCGAGAGCAGGTACAATCTGAATTTAGTTCTGAGTAACCACAGCAGGAAGATACTACCAGTAATAACTCCGGCTCCAGGAAATGTGATGCCTTTGACCTTCATGACACCTGTACGCACAGCTGCACATACCCACACAGACATGCCTAGGCATAATCAAAAATAATCACTGTTCTTTATTTTATGCAGGTTCCTGGGTGCCTGATAACTATAGAAATGTAGTTTTCTAGGCAAATGACATAGGTGCATATCATGCAAATGACATGTCTAGCTTTCTCCACAGCTATTGAGCTAGTATTTACTGTTCCCTGCAGTTTTAAAGAGGATAAATATGATTTCATCAAAATTTTTCTATAAACTTAAGAAATTCAGCAATAACCATTTCCTGGGCTCAGGGCTGTGGAATGATTGACAGCCTCTGCAGGAGTTTCTTTTTTCTGGGAAGTGACAGTACAGTGCACATGATCTGTACAGACCTGAGAGACATTTATTATAAACATGAGAACTTGCATTGACAGATTTCCTTACATTTAATTAGCCTCTACTTCTGTAACCAAACCTATCAAAGATCAAAGTATTATATGTTCAATCTTTGCTCTGTTTATTAAATATCTTTGCTAAGGAATTTTTATGAGAAGTCAAATTTTAACAACATTGACAATAGTTTGGTGGGAATTTGTTAAAATTTATCACACTATGATCACATCCCAATAAGAGAGGTATTGATGATACATGGTTGGGTTGTGTTTATGTAAGAGTTTAATTATTGAATCTTACTTGGTTATGGGGCTCTAAAGCCATGAACAGATTGTGGTGGTTCATTTCCTAGTGTTAATTTTCATACATCTGACATCACATATTATAGACAAATTAAATATCAATCATTTTCTAAAACTTTTAACTATCTTCAATTTCATGGTTGTTTGTTCACATAAGTTATCATTGAATTACTTATTCATGTTCCCTTCATTCTAATTAGATTTTCACTAGTTGATCAATGTTTTGGTCTTCTGGTGCAAATTTAGGGTTCTTTTGTATAGTATTCTATGTCCTAGTTTATTGATTTGTACTTCAATTTTATGTATTCAACTGACTATTTTGGTTTTATTTTGTACAGTTTTCTAAATTATTTAATCAGAAGTTAACTTTGTCTTTTCTTTATCAAACACATAATAACTATACATTCTTATTCATCTAACTTACTGTTACAGGCCCATGTAATGTGAATGCAGGACAAAGACATAGAATGCTAGTCCCACATGTTAGGTGGAACATGAGATGTACAGGATACACTGCCAAGCAGGGAAGTAACATAACACCTAGGCTCAGCAGACCCTAGGATCATAGAGACAGATATCCTGTCAACTTCTGTGGCTGTCAGAACACCCACAAGCAAAAGGGAGACCTGCTACTGGCCTGCCATCTGCTTTCACAAGCTAAATTATGAAGGTTAGATACCCCTCCTCTTAAGGAAAAAGAGCCAAGATCTGAAAACTGTGAGTCTTACAGTTTTACCTCTTTCAAGTAATGGGGTTACTGTTGATGACCTTCAACAGACTAGATTATGCAAATTGGACTTTATTATCACTATAAACTCTCAAGGTAGGGGAGGAAATCCATCCAGACCTATTTGAATTCATTCTATTCTTGAGAAATCCAGGATTATTAACTATGATCATCTCATCACTCCTTGTTCTTCACAGATAATAGTGGAAATGTTAGTGGTTTTAGTGTTGTTTTGAACTTGGACCTTAGCACAGATTCCATACCTATTAAAATACAAAAATTAACATAGAAAACACCAAAGTTTTTCTTATGTGCAATAATCCCAGAGAAAATGGATGTTTACTCTATGTGCAAGAGAATTAGAGGGTATAAAGGGGTATTTATATTTTTCCTTTGTGCTCTCACAGTCATCCTACATGGATTTCCATCATAGTATCTCCCATGGGGACTTAGGTGCTGCAGATCATGGAGAAGATGTTTATAGAACTACTAAAGCAACATTGATAGCTGGAATCATGTCTATATATTATCTTTGATTTCAGCAATTGGTCTATTGTCCATTTGAAGAGAACTCACCAAAAGACCTCCTTGTTTCAATAAAGAGGCACATATATGTTATTTCTTAAWTTTCCATGGCTCCTGGGTACCAAATAGATCACCAAATGCCCAGGTAGACATGATCATCAGACATGTTTACATAGTTACAGACATTAGCATCCTTAGTTTTATAAAGGTCTTTGATAGAGAAATGGGTATGATCTGAAAAGGTAACAGTTTAAAACCAACGAAAGCTTTCAACATATGGCAAAACACTCTACTGTGCCCCTGGTTTTTTGAAGTTTTTCACTACTTTGTCAGATTTGTGAGTAGACAATTTAGTCTCACAGTACAGGATGACRGGTTCTGCCTAATGGGCTTATCTGTGTGAGTACTTGTCTGTAGTTTTGGCAAATTTTGAGTGGGCAGCAATAGATTAGCTCATTAGGAAGTAAACATGTTTGGGTGTGTGGACAGATCATGACTCTACAGTTAACTGCTCTTACTTATGCCTAGGTTTTTAGTGTTTAGACAGGATTAGGACTTCACTTTAGTGGGAAATGATTAAAATATAATACCGCCCTGCTTGGCTTGTGCTCCAAGTCCCCATGGGTCTCTCTCTTCTGCCCAGCATCCACTCCTTCCAAATATCAGGCAAAGCATGACTCTAAAAATTGAATAGTTAACCAAATATAATTATGTATATGAAACTCCCAATTACATAATGCCAGYTTACAATGATAAACTTTTATTCTAATATTTCTAACCTCTCAGCATACCAGAAACACATCTGACACCATCTGGATCTGCAAGTCTCCTCCTCTGCTCCTTCATGCAGTTCCAAGGTTCCCTTTTTCTCTGCCCCTTCTTCTCTTACCTCCTCCTTCTCTCTCCCCTCCAATCACTGGTCTCTCCCTGCCTCACTGGGAATGGATAGGAAATATTTTGCATCACTTCACATGTCTATGAGGCTCTATGGCCTCAGCACCATGAGTACTTTCAATCATGTTCTCTCGAATTCAATTCTGTAATCTAATGCTAACTTGTAATTATTCTGATGAAATGTTGTGGCAGCCCATTGATTTTTTTCACCCTGGTTCACCCATGACATTTATTGTCTTTGGATATATGAAGTCACAAGTGTATATCCACCTGGAGTGGAGTGGCAGGGCTGATTTTTTCCTGTCTCATAAGTGAACAGTATCCTGTTCATAAAAGCTGCTAAGGTATCAAAAGTCTCTTTTTCACTATCATTTGCTGGTTTCATTGCGAATAAGAGGAACAAATAAAAATCAAAAGATGGCTATCTTTTCTAAATATCCCTGTGTAATCTATCTGTAGCCATAGGTTTTTCCAGAAAGATGCTCCCAATATCAAAGTCCAGAACACGCCAAATGACCATGATGTTTTAACAAATCTCCCAATTAATCACCCCATGAGTTCTAAGATAGAAAGTATCTTAGGACTGAACTTAACTTTCTATTCTATTATCTTATGTAAACTTCTAATCCTTTATCCTATAAGTGTTGCCACTTATGTGTGACAGTCTGCTGACTTTCTAGAGATATTGGAAAGATCCAAGGTCAAAGGGGGGGAACTTCCTCCAATACTCAAGGTGGCTAAGCAGGTGTGGAGACTCTTCTGAAGTTAAAAGTTTTCATTCAATGTTTGAAAGTTATAGTCCAGAAGACTCTTTAGTGGTAAGGACTTGGGTTGTGTTGTCCATCAAAATTCATTCCTCTTTCATTAGTGGGGTATACATTCTACTCAAGCCAATACAGTAAGCAGTTTTCTCCACAGAGGTTATAATCCTCCAAAATTTGTAATTGAACTGGACAATGTCTTATTTGTCAAGGTTGTATAGTAAAGACAAATGACTTTTCTTCCATATAAAGAAAGAAGTCTGAGTCTCTATACTAACTGTGAATAGTGTTAGATTGTTGAACTTGTGATGAGCAGTTAGCAATGCTACTCTTTAACCTAAGTCTATAGAACCTACATTTAAAGTCCAGGCATCAAAGACTTTCTTTAAAGATTAATTTGGCCAAAATGACTTGTAAAACTCAGCATCTTCTGAGAAAGTGAAGCATTATTTCTCATAGATTATAATTTTAATTATACAAATTAGGAAGCTTGCCAGGCAAACACATTCTTGGCAATGTGTTGATTTTTCTTAAATATCAGAAACAAATAGCTAAGCTTCTCATGGTGTTTTAGGCCACAGTATATGTGCTGAGAAAGTTGTATTCATAAGTAGACAATTATAGCAAAACTGTAGGTGCTCACGCTAAGCTTGGTTGTCCAGGTTACAACAGGCACAATAGAATGTATTAACTTGATTATGAACTAAACTATTACATCAGTATCCACTCCCATCCAAAGGTGATAATAATTAAGGAAAAAGATCTTTGCTGAATTCTAGACAACTCATTTATTCAGCATTGGTAGACAGAATTGAAAGGTAAACATCAAGATTCCCTCAACAAAACATTGGTTATTCAGACAGTGGGAAGGGTGCTTGAAAGATTATTTCTTAGAAATAAAGATGTTTGATAGAATGCATATAACCTTGCATATTTCCTTCATATCACCTTGATTTAATAAATAGTTGAATTTTGGGTAAACATGGAGGCCTCTTAGAAAAATTTCATCATGTTAAGGAGCTCTTGCTTCTATACCCTGACCTATGCTAAAACTGAGAATACCTGATTCATAGATATGAGATATCTATGAGATATAGATCCCAAGTAGTTAGATACTAAGTAGGATATGAAAGACAGTGCATTTTTTATGATATTAAGAGCTAGATTGCAAGGAAGACCATAGGCAGAGAATATGCACATTAAAGACCCAGATAGAGTTAGTACAGGAGTAATTTAATCCTGTAGAGTATTGCATTTATATGATTTTTTTTTCTCCATTTCTCTGGTACAAGGACTAGGCAAGTTGCCTCATTATGATGTAAAGTTAAATATGCTATGGGGTGGGCCTTGGTTGTAAGTATCTGTCATTGCACTGCAGGTGAGGCCAGCAGAGTTAGAGGAGAGCATGGTAAGTAACAGTGAAAGCATGCTCACTTGGCCTTGCATAATGTTCCTTCCTAGATGCTCAGGGAATATGCTAAGCTTCAGAAAAAGATCAACTGGGCAAGAAGCTGAATGAGACCCTTGGCAGCAGTATAGAGAGTGAATGTCCAGAGTAAATTAGGCAGTTCTTGTAAATTAGCCCAGAAGTCCCCAGCCAGCTACAGTGAAGGCCGGAGTCAGAATGTTCAGGTAGACTCACAAAGCAAGAATGATTTTACGTGTGATTTGATGACAGTGAATAGCTGAATTGAGAAGGTGATAAAAGAAGTGGATAGCCAAGCTTCAACACAGAATGGACACATCTAAAACCAACGTGTATGAGTAACAATCAAATTTCAGCACTAATAGAATGAGTTTCAGTTAGAAAATAGTTGAGTTTAGCATGAGTGTGGGAAAACTGAATGAAAATATTCAGAAGATAGTGTGGTAGGGACTGGTAACATTGAGGGATACAGATTGGAATTTTATTTCAAGCTATTTTTCTCAAAGTATTATAAAAACAATTTTGGAGGACACTAAGTCTCAAATACTATACTAAAGACATAATACTGAACTCAGAGGACAGGAGAGTGAAGAAAGAAATTTCAAGAAAGAAAATAGTGTCTGTGTAGTGATCCCAGCATTGGAGAGGCAGGGAAATTGTGAGTTCCTTGCTGGCAATGTGCTACATAACAAGACTCTATTTCACGTAATCTGTTGTGAGCAAAACAGAAAACATGTTAAACTGGCCACTGATGTTCACTGTAGAGGGAGCCAGGAAATCAGGAACCTTCCTGTTGCTATGTGAGATGGAGGGTAGTTTCCTGTTATTTGTGATGACTGCGTTCTAGAGGGAGTTGGAGGATTAAAATGAAAATTAAATGTATTTTAGAAGACTGGCCTAACCACGCATGTTATGGATTCATGGAGCAGGTAAGGGCTTGCAGCACTCCTTTCCCTGTTTTGATAGGTTGTTTCGCTGTCACTAAGGAAGGGCATTTATTGGATGTGTTGTTCTTGCCCTCCGCCTTTCCTGCTGTAGTAAATCATACATTTCATACATATTGTCATTGATATTTAGAGCCTAAATGATAATCTTTCAATATTTTATACTAATATTAATTCCATTATAGCCAAGGTCAWTGGATTTGTCATTTTGGTACATTACTTCTATTCATTTCAGCTGCACATGCTCACTTGACTCTCTGGAATTTAAAGTTTCATTGCACACATCCAACAGGAATCTTAAGGCAAGTGATGGCACATATATTCTAATAAATAGGATTTTATTTATGGATAATAATTCTTTGGGTTTAAAGGCTGGACTAGGATTACATGTTGTTTATTTGAGACAGTGTCCTACTATTCATATGAGTTTATTAGAATTTGCTATATAACCCAAACTTGCTTCTCATTCTCTTGTTTGAGGCTCTCACATGCTGGGGTGACAGGAATAAGTGCCATGCCTTCCTGTGTACATACCCTTCATCTGGTCATCATGGGATGGACACCTAGATTAGTTGCAGTTCTCACTATTGTAGATAGTGAAGAAAACATGATGTGCAAGCTTATGGTCATTCAAGTCATTTGTTCTGTCTTTTGAGTTAATTACCCCCC
>BDUI01006557.1:74265-85366 GCA_002335545.1 Apodemus speciosus
TCCAATGTTTCAGGCTCTAAAATCAAGAATTGATAAATGGAATATCATGAAACTGAAAAGCTTCTATAAGGCAAAGGATATAGTCAATAGGAAAAATTGTCAAATTACAAATTGGGAATATTTTCTTAATAACTCCACAGCCTATAGATGATTAAACTCTAATGTCTATAAAGGACTCAGGAAGCTAACCTCAAAAAAATAAAATAAAAACAATAAAACCATATAACCCAATCTAGAAGTGTGGACCTCGAATGTCCAAGAAGCACCTAAAGAAATGTTCAAAGTTCTTAATCATCAGGGAAATACAATTCAAAATGACCCTGAGATTCCACCTTTGACAATCTGAATGGCTAAGATCAAAAACTCAGTTGACAGCACATATTGGTTAGAATGTAGAGAAACAGAAATCTTCCTCCAGTGTTGGTGGGATGGCAAATTGGTACAACTAGTCTGTAAACCAATGTGGATGTTTCAGAAATTTGGAAATAGATGTACCTGAAGAACCACCAATACCACCCTTGGGCAAAAAAGATGCCCCGCCATTCCACAAGGGCATGCTTTCCACTCTGTCAACAGTGCCTGCATTTGTGACTGTCAGAAGCTGAAAACATGCCAGATGTCCCACAATACAATAATGGATACAGAAAATGTGGTTCATTGACATGTTGAAATACTACTCAGCTATTAAGAACTAGGACATCATGAGGTGTGTGTGTGTGTGTGTGTGTGTGTGTGTGTGTGTGTGTGTGTGTGTGTGTGAAGAATCATATATTTTCTTTTCTTCTTTTTTATTGAATATCATCTTCATTTACATTGCCAATGGTAAAACCTTTACCAATTCCCCCCTTCCCCATAGACCCCTAACCCCTCTTCCCACACCTGCCTCCACGTATATGTCCTTGCACCCGATCCACTCCCACCTCCCCCGCCTCGATTTCCCTTTGTTGGGACATCTATTGAGCCTTTACCTGACCAAGTAACATCACTCCCACTGATGTCCAACAAGGCATTCCTCTGCCACATTTTTGGCTGGAACCATGTGTACCTCTTGGTCGATAGTTTAGTACCTGGGAATCCTGGGGTGTCTGGGTGTCCAAATTCATTGTTCTTCCCATGGGACTGATGAGTTCTGCAGGTAAATGGATGGAACTAGAAAATATATTCCTGAGTTAAGTAACTCACCCCAAGAGGACATGTATAATATGTACACACTATTAAGTGGATATTAGCAAAATAAATAAATAAATAAATAAATAAAAAAAAACAAAATACCCAGGATACAACCCATGGAACTCAAGAAGGTTAACAAGCCAAAAGGCTCAAATTAGAGTGTCTCAATTCCACATGGGAGGGAGAGTAAAGCAATCACAGGGGGCAGAGGTACCTGGGTGAGAGRAGACAGAAAGGGGAAAGGGAGAACCTTATCAGGTATTGGGAGCAAACAGGAATGAAGCCCCAAGAGCCAGCAGAATGATTGGAAACAGCAACATCAGAAAGAATGGGGAGTGACACTCCAGAGTATATTAGAAACCTGGGAGATGAGGGAAGCTTAGGACTCAAAGGGAAGAACCATAGATGAAATGCCCCACAGTGTAGAGAGGTACATTGTAGAGTCCACCTCCAGTAGAAAAATGGGGCATCAAGTGGAGGGGATTGGGTTGCCATCCTATAGTAAAAATAACCTGACCAAGGATTGTCCTGTCTAAAAGAACTGCAAGAATAAAAATAAGAAGAGACTGATGGAAAGAAGGTCCAGAAACCAGCCAAATTGAGATCCACCTCAAGGAGAGTCTCCAAGGCCTGACACTAATGCTGGTGCTATAATGTGCATACAGACTGGATCCCAGCATGGCTGCCCTCTGAGAGGCCCAACAACCTGCTAAACAAGTCAGATGCAGATATTTTCACCTAACCAATGGGCAGAAGCTGGTGAGCCCTGTGGTTGAATTTGGGAAAATCTCAAAGAAATTGAGGAAGAGGGTGACCCCATTGGAAGACCAGCAGTTTCAACTATCACGAACCCCTGAGATCTCTTAGAAACTGAGCCACCAAACAGGAGACATACGTTAGCTGATATGACGCTCTTGACACTTATACAACAGAGGACTGCCTTGTTTGGCCTTAGTGAGTCTTAACCTTTGAGAGACTTGAGACCCCAGTATGTGGGGAAGCCTAGTGGAGTTAGGGGGGGGGCATCCTCTTGGAGACATGGAAGGAAGAATGGCAGTAAGAAGTGTAGGAGGGTGGACTGGGATGGGTATAAAGATTGAACTGTAAAAGTAGATTAAAGATAATTTTTAAAAGAATGGGTCATGTTTGTGTAATGACTTTAGGGCTTTTCTTCTGGCCTCCACACATGAATACATGTATGAACCTGCCCATATTCACAAAAACAAAAACACATATACAAATCATGTTTTACTATCTGACTTTTTTCTTGGTAACTTCCAGTTGCATGTGGTGCAAACCCTTTTCTTTGTTTGATGTTGTTGATTTTCAGTTTATTCATTTTTTTCTTTATGAGGTCACTGGAATGATTAAAAGAAGTTTGTGCACTAGGGTATATGCCAAGGGAGCAAGTCCCATTCATACTGTAACACAACATTTAAGTGGCAAGGCAAATATAAAGATCTTCCCTTTCTTAGGACAGACCAACATCCTAATAATGTGATAGCTATTAAAATCAATGCTTTTTATCTTCTTCCTGGTACACATGACAAATTAATAGTCTGTATGAGAACAATTCTATTTCCTTATGAAGGATTGCTTATAAAGTGACTTTAATAATGTATGAGTATGTTTTATTCACTATTTTCAGCAAATAGTTTACTTCTCAGTTTGACAGCTTTTCACCATTCTTCAAATAGCAATAATAACCTTGAAAATGCCATTTACAAATGAGATGCTGGCAGTACAAACAAAGCCAAGATATACTTTGTAGTATTACAATGGAAAAGCAAAAGGTATGGGAAGGATAGAAATGAGATTTCATAGTTCTATAGGTAAAGTAAATTTCTATAAAGAGGAAAGTATCACTGAAATACTTTAATAACTTCAAATACTTTAATCATCATACTCCTCAGGTGTCCTCAAGTGGAGACTCTAGAGTGTGCAGGGCCCATCTTCTCTTATTATTACTGCTGATGTCATTATGAAACCTTTGGAAAGCTATTTTTCCAAACGAGTTTTTAAAATGTGCCATGTATAACTCATATAATCAWGATATCACAGACCAAGTTCCTACTATTCTTCAGGTTATACAATAAGCATCTAAAAATATGAGGATGTACTTACATGCATTAAATACATGCATAACTCCTTCTTAAGTGTGTTCACATAAATGTACACATACATATATATGTATGTCTGAAATATACATATATCAGTGAGTACATATACAGAAATATGTTTTAAGAATATATATATATATGCATTCATACACATATGTTTTGAATATACACATGTATGTACAAGTACAGAATCATTTGTTAAAATACATGTATGTCACTGGGCAGTGGTGTCACTTGCCTTTAATCCCAGCACTTGGGAGGCAGAGGCAGGTGGATTTCTGAGTTCAAGGCCAGTCTGATCTACAGAGTGAGTTCCAGGACAGCCAGGACTATACAGAAACCCTGTCCTGATAAAACAAAAAAAAATACATGTATGTCTTAAATGTACATTTCAGGTAGGCACACATATAGACCCATGTGCACCATACATATAAATATAATATATATGCACATATATAGGCACACCATAATGTATATGTATGCATATTTATAACTTTGTATACCTTAAATGTATATTTATGCATCTAAACAAACACATGAACTTATAGATGTACACACACATATAAGTAGGTCTGTGGAAAACAATGTATATGTAGAGTTACAGATACTAATACAGCTTAAATACATGCATATACATGTATGTGTGTGTATTTATGTATACATATATGTATATATATTTCAAATATATATATATTTATCTTAAATGGATATACATGTGAATGAATACAAACATTCTTAACTTAAATATATATTCATATGTATGCCTGTGTAAATGTGTGGGAGAATATAATAATAACTATTATATGCAAGTGTACTCATGTATATTCATTAGAATCTGGCTTGAAATTCTTAAATTTTCTATATTGCCATGTATAAATTACCAAAAATTCTTCAGTGTGCAAGATTTTAATCATAAATATTCTTACATCCCATAATCATTTTAAAATACTTATTTTTTGAATAGTTTTAGAATCAGAGCAAAATGAGAGCAAGATTCAAAAAGATTCCTATATCTGTTGTTCTGCATATGAATAGCCTTTTCCCAAATAAATACAATACCAAAAACTGCCATATTTATTGAAGTCAGAAAGCCTATATTGTCGTATACTGTGTTGATTATGTTACAGTTCACATTGGTATTGCAGTGGTTATGGAATTTGATATCATTTGCAGGGGCTACTTTTCAATAGCCAATGATTTAAGAGATCCAGAACCATATATCAACATGGGTCATTTCTTTTTTCTACTGTGTGGAGCCCAGTGATTTGAACTCATTTCATCAGGCCTGGTTGGGTCATTATGTTGGCCAGGCTTCTTTACTGACAAATGTAAGCACAGTTTACACACTTAATAGAATATTAAAGTTTATACTTTATTCTCTATCAATAATTTGGTTTATAAAGTTATTAGGATTAAAAGAAAGAGGAGCCTGGAGAGATGGCTTAAAGGTTAAGAACACTCACTGCTCACTGCTCTTTGAGAAGACAGGGATTCTGACTCTACCACCCACAACATTGCTCACAAATATCTACAATTTCAGTTGCAGTTACTGATCACAGCTAAGGTTATTCAAACATGATACACCCACAAACATKTGAAAAAACACTCATACATAAAACATATTTTTAAAAGAAAAGGAAAATGAACAAGATTAAATTCAGAAATTTGAATTGAAAATTTTCATCTCAGTTTCAGGAATGAAATAGAAAAATAGAAGATATTTTCCCACTTAAGATTTTATTAAAGTGGATTTTGAGATGGTTCTTATATACTAAGGGCATTTTAGTTAGGTGGTGAGTGTGATGTCACATTTGCCAGAAGTTGGGGCTGAGACTTTTGAGAAGAAGCCTGTGAAAGGATATCAACTTGTGGGACACTGAAAGGCAGCCTGTTTTCTGGTTGAGCTAGGTTTAAACTCCAGAGACCAAGCAGATAACCCTGCAAGGATTGAAGGCTTTTGCAATGATCCTAGACACCAGGCTCCTATCATGAGGCCTCAGCTCCATAATTCTGTGGCCAACAGTCATGTAGGACAAGGCCCCAAGCCCCTCCATAGTTAGACTATGTGAATACAGAGTATGTAGCTTCAAGACAGATCTCCATTTAATGAGGTACCTATAAGCCTGAAGGGTTTAGCAAATTAAGCTCTCCTTCCCAGATACACCTTCTTGCAAAAAGACATTTAACCTCAGCCCTGCCTTGAGAAAGTGGGGTATGGTTTCACTCATCACAACTCTCCAACATGAAAATAATTGCTTTAGAATTATGGGTAGCCTCTTCTCACCAGTATCTGCAGTGCTGGAGCAATTGARCAGGTCTTCCTCTAATCTCACACAAGAGGCATCTCAGTATTCCCAGACTTGGTTTTCACCAAGACAAGCCATCCGCAGAACAAGCCTAGGACTCTTTTGTCTCCACTGGACCCAGCTGGAGCTCCCATCCCTTTTCACTTCAGACCTGGGCTAGAGACAGCCACCACTCCATTCTTAGCACTTCCATAGCATCTAGTGGTACCTTCRGTGTACAAATCCTGAGAATCTGTCCTCCTCAGCCTCCATGTGGGCTGCGACCCAGAGCCAACTCAGGCAGTTCCCCAGGGACCTCACTCAGACTGTGCTTCCCCACCCTTGGTGTGTCATCCTGCAGATTCTCAGAGCTGCAGTGTGGGGTGTGCACAGTCAAACTTCYTGTGTCTGCCTCCTTGAGCAGCTCTAGCCCTATAGTGGGCCACCATTCTAACCCATATCAACTGGTCGATTCCAGTTAAATATGTTTGCATTATTTACTGTGCGAAGTGTGAAGTGTTTTCAATATGTAATATCCTTCTTTCTCTAAATGTACTCACTCTGTCTGTCTATAGAATATATGTACAGATCARAAGACAACCTGCAGGTGTCAGTCTTTTATCAGTCTCAGCAGTGAACAATTCCCCTAAAGAGCTGTGTTTCAGACCATCATTCTTTTTTGATAATGTAAGCTTTGATTCTTCATTGTCAGTTTGAATGCTCTCTTCAAGACATAACTATTGAATGTATATTGCTCATTAATTTCATAAGAATAGCAACTATACAACTAGTGTGTTACTGGTAACAGAGTTCCATTACTTCTTCCACTGGAAGAAAATACCAGGTTTTAGAGCAAAGAACAGTGTTGAAGCAGAAAATATATCAAACATATGCCTTATAGGCTTTGAAACAGCTGTTTCTTCCTAGACAAGATCATACTTCCACACTTGCAACTATATTTTTGATCTTAACCAAACTGTCTATACTTCTATCACAAAACAAACAAACAAAAACATTTTAGTATATAGAATCTTGAATTCTATGGAATTCAAGAAGGCTCACTTGAATTCCAAGGCTTTTGCTGGATCTTGACTAAGTCATTATGTTATAATCTCAATATCAACCTTTGTAAATTCAGGAGTAATAAGTAACAGTGGTAGTAATAATTACATAGTCTTATACTGGAATTTAGGCAAATATACATAATGGTTACACAGGAACATAATGCTGGAAATCAATGGGCTTGACATAGCCATTATACTGTTACCATTAGAACTGGGAARTGCTTCCATTAGCAATTTAACTGCTGTTTGTGCAGGAATTTCATGTCAAGAACCCACACAAAAATTTAGGAACTTTATGATCTCAGTTCCTAGAAGAAGAAACAGAATGATCCCTGAGCTCATTGACCAGCCACTTCAGTTTTCTTGATGAGCTTTATGGCATCAAGATATACCCTGTCTCAACAAACAATATAGACAGCTCCTAAACAAGCACACCCATGCTGATTCCTGGTCTCCATATGAAAATTTCTCTATACTTGTACACCATCCATTTCCATACAAACATCAGCACACAACAAAAACCTCTCATATAGAAATACTAATACATGTACATGAGCAAATGTTTAAAAGCAACATAGAAGTGGAAATCCATGTATCATTGCTTTATAAAGACTCAAAATCCCATAAATTCTATAGACTCTTGTGAAATCTGAACAATTTATTTTCATGCATTCCAAGTGCTGGGATAAAAGTTACACAGAGGAATCCATGTTTGGCCATGGCTGGTTGAAAAGTAACCTATTTTCTTAATCCCTCTTCTTAGCAGTTTGTTCTTTACACAAATTTTAAATGTCCTTATGACTTGGACTGCTATTGAAATTCAGGCATATACAACCACAGATAGGCATCTTTGGTTCTTTCAAATTCTGAGACTAGAGAACTTCAGTTACTCAATGAGCCAGAAAAATCAGCAATGGTTTTCAGCATTTGTATTCACCTAGATATTGAAAAGTTCCCAAAGGAAACAGTTTTAAAAAATGAGTAGAAGCAGTGATCATCTCTAGAGCTCAGTGAAATTTTTAGAAGTAACACAAGTGGCAATATAAAAGGCAGTGTCATAAAAAAAATCTATAAAAACAAAATTGCATGCTATGTGCAGGTTAAAAACTTATCAGGCATAGCTTGTTAATACTTTTAAAAATAAAGGAAAGCAGAGGAATATCTCTTTGCATCGTTGATTCATCAACAGATGCTAAAATATCTGAAATAAAAGATCTGAAATAAAAGAACTTGACAGTAGTTCTTTGATTATCAGAGGTTGATCTCTGTGTTTTTCTTGGCTATCTTGGAATCCAAATGATACATGGCTTTTCATTTATGATAGCACTAAGTATCAGGGATGCTTAGCTTTCAGCTGGAACATTGAATGAGGTACATAGGACAGAGACACCAGAAAATAGTGAAAACAATTATCAGATTGACTATTACACAGATTAGGAGAAGGTGTAATGGCACATGCTTCAGAAACATTATTTCTTCTATAGAGTTAGAAGAATTTTCAATTTGTGGAAAATGTCTCTTCAGAAAAGAATGATCCTCCCAGTGATATTAACTGAACATGACTAACAAGTTACAATAAGAATAGGCACAGACCATCATATTAAGGCTAGATGAAGTAACCTAGTAAGAGGAAATAATGTTCCAAGAGCAGTTAGAGGAGGAAGCGATACCCCCTCTCACAGTTAAGAGTCCCAAAAGAACAGCAAGCTGCACAACTGTAACATATATGCAAAGGACTTTGCTCATATCCATATGGGTTCCATGAGTCTTACTTCAGTATCTGAGTACCTATGAGCACTGCTTAGTTGATTCTGTGGGTCTTTTACTTATGAAGTTCTCAACTTCTCAGGCCACAGTGGAGGTTATAGGTGTGAAAGTAGATAGGGAAAGGGATAGAATGAGAGAAGGATAGGAAAGGGTGGTTGAAATATAATTTAAAAGACAAATAGAATCATTTTAAAAAAGAAATTCTCTCTCGGGGGCCTTTACCTACCATATTTATTTTGATCTTACATGTGTGTGGTATATGAACATGCATGTAGGTATGTGTTGAAGACCAGAGACTGATGATAACTGTTTTACTCTGCACATTATTATTTTGAGATGGTGTCTCCTACTGAACTTAGAGCAAAGCTGACAGATACTAAGCCCTGGTGAGGAGTGTCAGGTGCATTCAGGTATGTCAGGGATTCATATGGGAACCAGATATTTGACCTTTGGTCCTCATGCTTGTGTAGAAGGTACATTTCATGTTAAAATTCTACACTAAAGCAAAATAGAATCCATGTGGGAGAACAAATTCACAACAATTTTTTGGTAGAGGAAGAAATTAAAATATTATTTATATACATTACGAATGGATTGGCAGTACAACTAGTCCAGAGAAACTTGATAAAAAAGGAATAAGGATAAAAGAAACTGTCCTGTAGTCTGTAAATAGAAATGTGATAAGTGTTATGTAGCAATTACTCACAGATTGAAATAGCCCCTCTAGGAAGGAGGAGGATGCTCATGAGACTCAGGAAGTAAAATAACTTCCCATGTCTGAGCAAACTGAAATGTACAGATTCTCCTGAGTCACTATCCAACATTATGGAAGCAGCAAACACTGGAGAAAGAGATCAACTATTAGAGATGCTGACACAGTAGTTTGAGACCTATGAAGCTCTCTCCATTTCCTTAAGGAAATACCAGGTCAGCAGGTTTCCTGAGTTGTTCGATTAACTGGGAATGGGGGAGAGGGGTTTCAATTAGTTTTAAGTGATACACTGCCTCATTTGGGGCACCTTTACTACTGGAAATATCCCAAAGAAATTCATGGATTCACTGAGTTGGACTTTCATGTAATTTTTACTTTAAACGTTTGTGTGTTCCCAAAAGGTGTGTCATGTTTCCTCAGGTAAAGTAATATATAACACTATAAAGTCAAAATATTAAATTATAGAGTCTTGTGAGAATTGAATATGTGACTGATATTGAGAAAAAAGCATAATATAGGAGATTTTCACACAAGTTTTTGAATATAACTATAATACTGAATTCTGCTACTGAAAAGTGTCATGTACATTCTATAAGACATTAAGAAGACAATAAAAGAAAATGGAGATTTCAGAACTAAAGGAGATTTAGCATGGCATTATGATACATCCATATTAAGTGATAAGCAGCAAGTAATAAAATCATAAGGCTCACAATTTTTATAAGTAGATATTTATTCCTGATGCAGGAAATGAATCAATAGAACCTAATACAAGAACATACATAAGGACTGGAGAGATGGTTAAGAGTTTGTGCTGCTCTTGTTTTTTTGTTGTTTTTCTTTTTCTTTTTTCTTATTGCATATTTATTTATTTATTTATTTATTTATTTATTTATATTTTAAATGTTATCCCTTTTCCGAGTGTTCCCTCCAGAAATGCCTTATGCCTTCCTTCCTGTTTCTATGAGGGTGCTCAGTGACCTCTCACCCACACCCACCTCCCCACCCTGGCACTCCCCTACACTGGGGCATTGAGCCTTCTCCAGAACAAGGACCTTTCCACCCATTGATGTCCAACAAGGATATCTGCTATTACATAGGGGGCTGGAGCCATGGATCCCTCCATGTGTACTTTTTGGTTGGTGGTTTAGTTCCTGGGAGCTCTGAGACATCTGGTTGGTTGATATTGTGGATTTTCCTATGGATTGCACACCCCTTCAGCTCCTTCAGTCCTATCTCTAACTCCTCCTTTGGCAACCCCATGTACAATGGTTAGCTGTAAGCATCCACCTTTATATTTGCCAAGCTCTGAAAGCCTCTCAGGAGACAGCTATATTAGGCTCCTGTGAGCAAGCACTTCTTGGCATGACAATAGTGTCTGGGTTTGGCGTCTGTATATTGGATAGGTCCTCAGGTGCGGCAGTCTCTGGATGGTCTTTCCTTCAGTCTCTGATCCACASTTTTTCTCCATAGGTWTMTTATGAGTATTTTCTTTCACTTTCTTAGAAAGATTGAAACATTCACACTTTGGTCTTCCTTCTTCTTGAGTGAAACATGGCATGTTAATTGTACCTTGGGTATGCTGAGCTTTTAGGCTAATATCCACTGATCAATGAATGCATACAATGTGTGTTCTTTTGTGTCTGGGTTACCTCACTAAGGATGGTATTTTCTAGTTCAATCCATTTGCCTAAGAATTCCATGAAATTATTGTTTTTATTTAACTATTCATATTAGCTTTATTCAATATTTTGTTGGACTTTGTAAAGTATGTAAGAAAATAMAAAGTGAAATGCTTACAGACAAGAAAGGTAAAATATAAAATGACCATGCTTTTAGGTTATGAAATTATTCATAAATAATACACAAAAACTTATAAAAAACGAGTTTAACAAGGTCTTGTGATATATTTAATAAGAACATTGTGTGTAAAGATCAATTTTATTTCTATATCCCATATAAAAATATGGTATAACAACTTAA
>BDUI01006558.1:50225-60815 GCA_002335545.1 Apodemus speciosus
GAAAAAGAAGAGAGAAGAGAAGAAAAGAAAAGGAAAGGAAAGGAAAAGAAAAGAAAAGAAAAGAAAAGAAAAGAAAAGAAAAGAAAAGAAAAGAAAAGAAAAGAAAAGCTAGAGTATGTATTGTGGAGATTTTTTACTACTATTTTAGGAGGCTATTCATTTAATAATAGGCAAGCCACACCATGTTTTTTGTTTGTACTGGTCTATCTGAAGTGGAYGCTGTATAACCCAGTCACATACTGAGTCCTTCCCCATTAACTGATTATAAGAACTCCCTTTAAGGCTACAGTTATAAACCATGGGAAGATCACCAGAGCAATAATGGTAAGTGATGTGGGAGATAACTGTGATCTAACATGCTCATATGTAGCTCTAGAAATATCCATACCGTCTTGCAACAGCTGTTGCTGTGTGCACTAAACAGTCATAACTGGAAGGCCTAATAGCACATAGTTCACAATGAGCTGTCTGTCTGCAGACTGCTTTCTGCACACTCAATTCTTGCTCATAGTTACACAGTTTCTGCAACAACCCAGCAATCTGCCAGTAGCTGCTTTTTGAAGTATGTATGGCTCTTTCTGCAGGTGGCATGGCTGCACTTCAGAGCCTTAGGGATATGTTCTGTTGCACTTCTACTGGGACTTGCCAGAGACACCCCATGGTGTCTTTGCTTACTACAAATATCTCTACTAACAGGAGATCAGAAGATATGTGGGACTCGAATAGAAAAGCAGGAACTTGGATCTGTGAAGAAGATTTTCTTGCTCTAATCCTAGCTCAAAATAAGTAGCTTTTTTATATTAAAGAATGCACAAGGTAAAAACAGTATTTGTGACTGAAATACACTATAACCCAAACCAAAGGACTCTGCTCATCCCCCCAGACTACAAATGCTTCTTTGATGGACCTCTAAATTTCACCTTTCCCTTCAAGTTTGTAATCAACAAACTAAACTTGTAATTTTCTCTTGGTGCTCTGTTCCTCCACCCAATTCTATAGTCTCTACAGTTGTCATTCTAATAAAGTTACATGATATGATACAAACCAGTATCTCTCCCCTGACATACCCATCACATACCACTTCATCACAGGTGAAAATCAAAGAGACTGCAGCACTACAGCATCATGATGAAGAAGACGAGCATTCTACTCGTAGCCGTTGATGAGGTCCTCATTACCATTCAGCCTGCAAATGCTTGAATGCCACGTTTCTGGTCAACCTTCTAAGGTCACTACTTGCCATATGTCATGTTTATTAGAAGCAAAATATGAGGCAAGATTTTGGTGAAAGTTGTTTGTTAGAATAATGTCCTTTAAAGAAAATCAATAGAGATTAAAGGGGGATAGAGTAAAAGGAATATGGGTTGTTTTTTTCTGAAATCAAGATTTGGGTTAAACACTTGGTGAGCTATAGAATATATTCAGATTTACRAATATGTCAGATTTTGAGGCAAAGTTATGAGACTTGTGAATCTACATATGTGTCAAGCACCACTATGGGAACACAGTTAAGACATAAGCATGGTATCCTAAACATGTGAATAGTCCTATCAGCCAGAGAAGTTTCCTAAGAAGGTGTGAATCTTTACAAGCCAGTGCTTCTATCTACTAGGGATTGGGGCTTCAGTCTAGCAAAAAAATATGAATTGGGCTACTGTGGGAGATGGCTCTGAGAGTCATCCCTGCAGGCTATCCATGAAATAAGTCATTTAACTACCTTGTTGGTCACCTGTTGAGACTCCCACATTTCATATTTATTGCATTTTCCATATACTCCACTTCCAACATTATTAGATGCCTGCTATCAAGGCAGCATTTGCCACAATTAAAAAGAATTTCTCAACAGTAGCGTGGTGCACAACTATGAATCAATAGAAGCTTATGACCAATAGTATTTACTGYTTAGCCTTTCCTATTGACATGTGCACAGTAGGAAGAGCTTTGAGGTTGTTCCTCAGTGCAAATTTAGAGGGACCATGCCAGCTTTTCAACTACTCTACATAGAACAGAAAGTACGAGGTCCATCACGAGTCAAATTTGTAAGCAGTATATGTTCAATACTGTCCTAAATTTAGATTATGACCATAAATATAAAGGAAAAAATCTTGATTAGATATTCTTCCCTAGTTGATGCAGAAAAAGAAGGAAAAATAAATCAGGGAAGGCCTTGATTCATCAGTGTTAGTGTGGGCTCATTTTATTTCCATATATGTGTTTTCACATTCATCAATTCATGTATATGTCATATGACACATATATATGTGTCATCAATTCATATATATGAATATGTGTTTTCAAGCATATGTGCACATGAGTATGGGTACCTGTTGAGTCCAGATAWCAACAAGAGGACTGGCGCTGTATCATCAAGATGTTTCAGAATCCACAACTGGGTCCTGGGACCAAATCCAGGTCTATGTGCTTATTAGTTTTGTCAACTTGATATACATCTGGACAAATCTTAGAAGATAGAATCTTAATTGAGAAATTTCCTCTGTCTGYTTGTCCTGTGATCATGTATGKTGAGCATTTTTATGATTAATGATTTTAATTTTAAGCAACAGCCTTAATAATTATTTTACTAGCTATTGTACTCAATTATAAACAACTAGAAATAGTTAGTTAGTTAGCTAGTTAGTTAGTTAGTTAATAATTTAATTGATACGGGAGGGCCAGTCTACTATGGGAAGGGATGTTCCTAGGCAAGTAGATCTGGATAGAATTATAAAAAAAATAAAAACAAGCTTAACAATCTATGGAGAACAAGCCAATAAGCAGTTTTCCTCCTGCCTTTGCTGCTGCTTGATTTCCTGACCTCAATTCAGTCWATTTTGGACTGTAACCAGGATGCATAAGCCACTGAAACCCTTTCCTCCCCTAGTGGCTTTTGGTCGTGATTTTTTTGTTGTTGTTGGTTTTTAGAGACAGGGTTTCTCTGGGTAGCCCTGGCTGTCCTGGAACTCACTTTGTAGTCCAGCCTGGCCTCAAACTCAGAAATCCACCTGCCTCTGCCTCCTAAGTGCTGGGATTAAAGGCATATGCCACCACTGCCYGGCGGTCATGGTATTTATCACAGAAAGAGAAAGCAAAATAGGACTGTCCTTGTGTGTCTATGACTATCTGGAACTATGATGCAACAAGGCTGCAAAGCTTAGTCAGTGTCATCATGGTTACTTCTGGGTCTGTAACCAGGAATGAAGTCAATGGACCTGTTTCTATAGGACAGATGAGATTTAATCTCATCATCAGTAGCATTGGTGTCTGGACAAAATACTAGTAGAGGTGAGACTATGAGGGCATGGGACTGGTTAGGGTCTGCATCTAGTACCTCAATCAGTAACATGCCTGAGGAGACACATTTTAGAGTGGCCTTCACTAAACCTGGACCATTGAAAACAGTCATGATTCTAGAGACAGAGACAGGACTCCCCCCATCTCCAGTTCACTTGTGGTGAGGATTGCCATTCATACATAGCACCTTGAAAATTTCTCCCCACAATTTCTCCTTATTCAAATTTACCCTGTGTTGTTCTTCAACCTCTAATATGGGTAAGAAGTTCAGGAGACTTTCTTTACATTGAGCTTTGTGACCCTATTCTCTATTTCTAAACTTTCAGTGCACCTTTCACTGAATGTTGTGTTCACTGTTTCCTCTTGGTGCTTTTGAGATATTTTACTCTAACATCATAATGCACCCAATTTTCAGTTCCAACTTTCACTTACCCTAAGATCCTAAGATTCTCTGATNCCCATGTGCCCTACAAAAATCAAAGCATCTTAAGAAGAATGGCAATTAGAAACCAATGGCCTCATTTAAAAGAGAAAGAGGCATTAATGGATATAAAAATACATGTGAAAAATCTCTGAACCATGTACATACCAAGGGCTCAAGATCATGGAAACAAGGACAGTAACATATTCAAAGAGAATATTATGAACTGAAAATATGAACCCTTTATTCAAATATTGCCAAACATTACAAAACTTCAACATCAGAGTATGAAATCCAACATAGGACCTTCTATAAGCCCTGGTGGCAAAGCTGGCCCCGAGTAAGTAGTTGAACTCTGGAACTGTATGCCTGCCTCCTTTTTCTATACTCCTTTTCTATTCTCTGCTGTACAAGCTGTTACACRGACAAATAAAATAAGCTTGTTCCAGCTTCAACTTAATTGAAGCTGATCAGGCAAAACCCCCAATGAATGAGCTGCTGACCCTCCCTTCACCTCCTGAATGAGACAAAGGGAGTTTTACACTGTTACCAGGGAGCTCCATTCCACTCACAGACAGAGCCAGAAGAGGAATCGTTTGCAGACYTTGTTTCTGCTTAAAGGTCTCTATCAATTTTAGCACCTTCTAGGGTACAACTTGAGATCTTGGTTGTTTAAAAAATACTTCAAATAAATGAAAAGGGAAACATTAAGGACAGGGCAAAGAATAGAAGAAGAGAAGGAAGAAAAAGAAAGCAAGACAAGAAAGAAGATACAGACTTCATCAAAAAWCAAGCTGGTCACCCCAAAGAAGTGCATCCTAAGAACACAAGGGGGAATCTGATGGCACCAGACCTTAGTGATTCCTGACCCTTCCAAGGAGGCTGCCACCCATAGGTCAATTAATGATAATTCAGARCTCACTTATTTGTAACAAAGGCATGAGCAAACACTAAGGTCCCAGGCTCTCAGTTTGTCCTTTGGTTCTAGCACTTTTATTCAAGAATTTGGGAGTTACATTCGAAAACACCCTTAAAAATCTATATGGAATAGACTAGGAAGAAATCTCCACCATTCAGTATTCCCTATGGTGTGTTGGTAAACACAAAAAGTAGAGGGACAGAAAGGAAGAAATGGAGGGAATGTCGAGGAAGATGAGGAAAAAGAGACAGAACCAGAGACACAGTGAGAAATAAAGAGAGCAGCAGAGAGCTGGAAGTTGAGAGACACCTGCTTGGCACATGCTCATACCTTGCTTTATTTAATTAGTATTAAGCCTTTTTAGAATGCATCAACAGCACAGTGCTCTATAACTCTAACTGGTATTTTAGATGTTTGTTAACATGCCTCACCAGCTGCTTGGTTTCTGATTTCTTATTTGAAATGACACCTCCTGGAACACTCCCCTTATGAAAAGACCCAGGMGCCCTTAGTGGATACATTTGGCTTCTGCAGTTTCATGAGCTGAGCCCTCTTTCAAGTATTCAGTCTGCTCAGTTTGTTGGAGCAAAACTGACCCAGACCAGTAATGAAGACTCATTGCTCCACAGTCCAAGAACAGGTCCTAATAGCCTCATGACTTTGGCATAATTCAGATCTGATGGAGGTAGAGAGGAATGGAGGGGAGTGAGGAAGGGGAGGGAGAGGCAGCCCTACAGATGACCTTGGAGCAGTGTGAACGATGTCTAATGTTCAGCAGTTATAGGCTATCAGACACTAATGTACTCTCTGGGCTGAACCGAATAGGCCCATTACTCTCAACTGCAATTCACCATCTGTGAAGTGAGCTGGTGGCTTCAGACAAGACTACAAATTGCACTTGATACCAAAAGAGACAGGRAAGGGATGAGGATATAAAATGAAGAGAAGAACAGACAGAGACCAAAGGCCATACAAAGATAGGAGGAAAGGTTCTTAGCCTTTAGAACACCCTTAAACGGACCGGACTCAAGGCATTCATGACAGAATTCAAGTAGCCTAACAGACTGGCTGGAGGTTCATGGGATCAAAGGTTTATTGTCATTAGGAGAGATGTATGCAGCTGGAATTTGCAAACCCTCCCACTCTAGGGCAGCCTTATCGTCACAATTCGTTAGTGCTTTCTGACAGTCATTTGACATCATTTCAGAAAAAGAATATAACTATAGCCCAAATAGTGTATGGAGCCTTTAGGAAAAAATGATGTCTGTTATACAGTGCCCCTGATTAGGTTTGAATAAATATGGTGAGATAGGACTGACAGCCCATGATGTTGACTGAAGACACTTTCCTAATCATTCATGAAAGGCATGTCAAGTTTCAGCTCCACTGCTCAGGGTTTGTTGGAGGTGGAGCTGTGTTCCAGTAAAATCTCCATGTGGAAACTGCAATAATCTTCAATGTGACTCTAACTGGAGACAGAACCTTTAGGAAAATATTGGAGGTTCAGTGAGCATATAAGATTGGGGACCTGGCATCTATATATAAAAATAATGTAGACACTAAAATGTCCTCTCTGTCTCTAGTATGTCTGTCTCTGTCTCTGTCTCTGTCTCTCTCTCCTTCTCCCTCTCTCTCTCTCCCCACCTTTTATTTCTTCTCTTTGCACACATGTACAGGAAGGCCACAAGAGGACACTACAAATGGGTCTTATTGGCACTTTGACTTTTGAGTCTGCCCCCAAGGACTATGAGGAATTAATTTCCATGGTTAAGCCCCTCAGTCTGTTGCATCTTATAATGGCCATGCAAGCTGACTAGCAACAGGAACAATATTACCTGAGGCCAGGTCTAGTGAGTGATACCTTGGGCAGTTCCGGGACACACCCAATATTTGTTAAAGACTAAGGACTTGGTGCAGTGGACATCAGGTTGTTAGGCACAGGTATTGCTCCCAGGTACCCAGGGATCATTCAGACTATGTTGAAGATGCATAATCTCTGACATGAAGGTGAAATCAGTCACCAGGTGCCAGAATCACACTGAAATTGACTTCCCCTGAGAAACAAAAATAACCCTTCCCATTAATATTAAAAATTCTTATATACTGACACCCATGTAGCACATATTATAAAAATTCTCAAGTTTGCCCTTTTATTCACACACACCCTTAGAACTCTAAAGAAGAAACTAGCTTGTCTAGGAGTACAGAATAAAGCAATGGGGCAAAAAGTCCTGTTCTCTSTTGCTTGCAACCTGGACCAAGACCTTTGGGGTAGCACAGACCCCAGGGATCTGGCAAGTGGCAAAAGCAGAATCATTTATTGTAGTAAGTGGGCAAAAGTTTATACCCCCTCCAGGCATCTCATTGGATCTCCAGTAGCCAGATGTGGTTCTGTCTCTTTCTTATTGGTTTGCTCCACCACATTATCTAAGGTCCATGGGTCTCTCTCTATCCATGCATGCAGATTCTAGGTTGGCTTGGGGAGGAAGTATCAGCAGCTCATGTGCCACCATTGTGGCTGGGTTTACTTGACTAAGTTTCTCCTTCACTCCTCTATGGAGTCATCCAGCACAATCTGGCCATCCCCTCCAAGGTAACCTAGGAGCAGAAACCTAGCCTGACACAATGAATCTACTCACCTGCCAAATACAGGCCAGCAAACGCTAGGCTAAAGTACGATCAGTCCAGTACCATGGACCTATTTTTACCATCTCGTCCACATACATCTAAAGACATGGGGAAAACTTTATGATGGGTAAATGAAATGGCAACATATACAGCCTTTGGAACTTTGAAACAAATTCTACTTGTCTATTAAGAGGAAATACAGAAATAACTGCAATCATAGATAGGATTTGTATGATGCTCACTTGACTTTATTTCTAAGAATGGATGTTATGTATTTATATAAATATAGGCATTCATATATAGAAAGCTTCAAAATGAAATATATAAAAGTATTTAATACCCAAGACCATATAATGTTCACGATATTTRATGTTTAATACAATTTTATCATAATCATTTATTATCTCCACTAGTCACAGAAATGTACACATTAGTTAAAGTTCTCTATTGTCCCAGGATCTCATTCAGTCTGTGCTTCTTTGAAACCTCCTCCTGGTTGTGACAGTGTCTCAGACTTTCCATTGTTCAGAGGGAACTGTTACTCAGTCAGTTTTGGAGAATGTCTTTCTAGAGACTGGAATGGAAAAAGCCCACTAAAGTGGCCATTGTTAATGTATCATGCTTAAGATTTAGTACTGTTCACATGACTTGTCACTGTTGATGTTAAAATAATGACTTCAACTAGGCCTACCAGAAGGTGACTCATACCTTACTTTTAGAATGCAATCAAAATGAAGACTATACTGTGGAGTCAGAGGACAGAGAACATGTGGTTGGTTTGATTCTCCCTCTGATTTTGTGCCTGTCAGAATCCACCCATTGATTTTACTTTACATGTTGGGACATAGCACATAGCTGCTTTATTTTATTCCTGAAGTTGATCCAGCTTTGGTCACTGGGATGTCCTCAAAGAGGACGCTTGACATAGTTCCTCAGTCTACSTATTACTTGTTCATGTTTTGAACAATTCCTTACAACCAGTAACTAAAATGTGCTACAAACTTGTTAATAGCTTTCCCTAACCTTGGTATCAGTCATTTTGCCTGCTCTGATAGTCTCTATTTTTTGATTATAGTATTTAAAACATTCTCTATTAAGGTGACAGTTGCTACAATTGGTTTTATATTCAGCATATTTGTAGCTGCTTTCTATTTATTTCATTTATTATATCTTTTTCTCATGCCTTCCTTTTCTGCATTCGCTGGTTGTACAATAACATGTTGTGTAATTTCATTTTATCTCCTTGCCCAACATATTAATTATATTCCTTAAAACTTTTAGAAGTATCTATAGATGTCCAATGTGTGTGTGTGTGTGTGTGTGTGTGTGTGTGTGTGTGTGTCTGTATATACACTCAAGTGTGTGGTGTGTTGAGGTGTACGTGTGTTGGGTGAGTGTGGAGGCTAGGGTATGATGTCAGGTCTCTTCCTCAGTCACTCTCTGTTTAAGGAGAAAAGGTCTTTAACTTTACCCAGAGAAGGCTAATTTTGCTGGACCAGTAAGGCAGCTTGCTCTAGGTAGCAAACAAGATGAGAGCAGCACACAATGCTGTACAAACACTAATACAAAGCCAACATTGCCCACCCAATATAAAATAAACTAATAGTTAAAGGTGGACTACAGTAAGCTGCACATAAAATATTTTTGCACCAAAGAATAAAGCTACTATAAAGACAACAGCTCTTAGTGCATGGACATCCAAACCACTGTGGTGGCAGGTGGGCAGTCACATCCACCAACATTTATGGAGTACTGGGAACCCAAACTTTGGTTCTCAAGTCTTACTTACATTTTCAGATCAGGTGATTTACCCACTGAGATCTCTACAGCTTCTCAAAATATATTTCTTAGGCAAATAAGGAGCTCATTAAAGTAACTCTTCTTATNGGTGTGTTGAGGTGTACGTGTGTTGGGTGAGTGTGGAGGCTAGGGTATGATGTCAGGTCTCTTCCTCAGTCACTCTCTGTTTAAGGAGAAAAGGTCTTTAACTTTACCCAGAGAAGGCTAATTTTGCTGGACCAGTAAGGCAGCTTGCTCTAGGTAGCAAACAAGATGAGAGCAGCACACAATGCTGTACAAACACTAATACAAAGCCAACATTGCCCACCCAATATAAAATAAACTAATAGTTAAAGGTGGACTACAGTAAGCTGCACATAAAATATTTTTGCACCAAAGAATAAAGCTACTATAAAGACAACAGCTCTTAGTGCATGGACATCCAAACCACTGTGGTGGCAGGTGGGCAGTCACATCCACCAACATTTATGGAGTACTGGGAACCCAAACTTTGGTTCTCAAGTCTTACTTACATTTTCAGATCAGGTGATTTACCCACTGAGATCTCTACAGCTTCTCAAAATATATTTCTTAGGCAAATAAGGAGCTCATTAAAGTAACTCTTCTTATRTAAGGAAGGTATCCATGATAACTGGTCCTGGTTGTCAACTTAACACAGCAGGAAAGACGGAACCCTAATCGAGGACTTTCCTCTATCAGATTGGCCTATAAGAATGACTGTTGGCCATTTTATTGATTTCTACTTAGTATAAGAGAAACCAGCCAGCCCCTTGAYGAGTTCACCTGGATTGCACAAGAAAGGCAGCTGAAGGAGGCAGAGGAAGCACGGTAGTAAGCAGCACTCCTCCAGGACCTCTGCTTCAGTTCCTGTTTCTACCTTAACTTGCCTTAGATGGATTCTGAACCAACTAAACCCTTCCTTTGCTTTTGATCGGTGTTGAATCACAGCAACAGAAAACAAAATGAGGTCAGAATCTTATAAAACAGGTCTACTACCCCCACTAATTTCTTAGTACATTTGACTTATATATTTATTGTAACTACTAACTACAATATTAGTGTTTTCTTTAGACAACTTTACCTTTTTAATTTTTAAAAGATGTATTTTATTATCCTTTTCTCCATTAATTAATTTCTTTATTCACTCTACATCCTGATTGCAGCACCCCTCTCCTCCTAGTATTCCCTCAGATGGCCTCTCCCCCATTCCTCCTTCCCCTTCATCTCTGAGAAGGGGCAGTACTCCCTGAGTACTAATCCACCCTGGTACCTCAAGTTAGTACAGGACTAGGTGCATCCTCACCCACTGAGGCACACAAGACATCCCAGTTAGGGAAGCAGGATCCACAAGCAGAAAACAGAATCAGAGTAAACATCCACTCCATCTGTTTGGGGACCCACATGACGACATCAGTTACATATGTGCTGGAAGGCCTAGACCCATCTCTATGCTCCCCATTGTTCTTAGAAAGCCCATTTCTCCTTAAATTTTTAAAACTAAAAAATCTACTTTATGTATATTAGTGGAAAC
>BDUI01006558.1:61024-75369 GCA_002335545.1 Apodemus speciosus
ACATCCAAGGGAAGCCAAAGTAGTAACCTGGAAACACATTCTTCATGTCCCACTCTCATTACCCCATGAATCAGCACACCACTGCTGTACTCCTATCTAACTGTACCTTAATATCCACTGACTTACACTCCCCAATCTCTTTCCCCCTTTATTCTTCTGCAATCTCTATAATCATCATTTTTCTTTCAAATTCTATAATACCAACTGTTTGAGGTGGCCCTTGTGAGTGAGATGAGGCACCACCTGCTTTTCCATGCCTGGCTGATCTTCTTCAAGAATCTCCAGTTCCTCTCAACTAAGTCATGATCTCAACCAGTGCATGACTTAATAGTAATCCATTCAAAGAGCACCACATTCTGCCCATTCATTGATTGACAAACACTTAGATGAGTTCTCCTTCTTGGCTATTGTGAAGAGTATAACAAATATGGAAATACAGATATCTCGTAGAGAAGCTTATTTCATTTCCTAGTAATATTATATACTTGGTAGTAAGACTTCTGAATCATAATTTTTAAATCTTTGAGGACCCTATATATTGTTTTAATAATGCCTGCAACAAATTACATTTCTACCAGCAGTTGTTTCCTCTCTCCTAGTCCTTGAAGTATTTTTCTTCAGTATTTCTTATACTAAACATTTTACAAGGGTGAATTATTTTCTCATTGTGCTTTTGATTTGTATTCACCTGGTGATTAGTTATTTCAAACATTTTTATATTCCCATTGCCCATTTTTATATCATTTTGAGACATAACTGCTGAGATAGATTCTCTATATTCAATTGTTTTTTTCTTATTGAGTTTCTGAAGTTCCTATAAATATCAACCATTTGTCAGATACTAGGTTTGCAAATAGTTCCCCAGTTTCAAGGCTGCATCTTCCGCACTCCTGAGATAATCACATTGCTTTATTTTTACTTTTGTTTCCTAGTTGAGATCTTATAAAAAAATCCTTGCTAAAATTTTCATCAATTTTTAAGGTTAATTTTATCCAATACAGAATTTTAGATCTAGAGATTTTTTTCTCTTTTGTCATTTTAAAAGCCCACGCCAGTCTCCTTTGYTTTCATATATCCTGTCTAGAAGTTTGCTGTGATTCTGATCTATTTCTTTATAAAATAAGAATATTTTTCTTCCATTTTTCAAGAAAAATGCTTTAAGATTTTTCAAAATCATTGCTACAATATAAACTTTGCTGA
Source organism: Apodemus speciosus (assembly GCA_002335545.1). Classification (NCBI taxonomy): domain Eukaryota; kingdom Metazoa; phylum Chordata; class Mammalia; order Rodentia; family Muridae; genus Apodemus; species Apodemus speciosus. Next base: position 62,225 of record BDUI01006558.1, read on the forward strand.
ATCTGCTTTTGTGTTAGTTTGAAACTGTTGGCCACTTTGTTTTCTGCTTCATTCTCTCTTACACATATGGAACATGAATCTTTGTAATTTTGTCCATGTTCTTGCCTGGTGACAGTCTGTCTGGTTTCTTTATCTGTTGTGCTTTTAGAAGATTTTATTGTTTAGCTGTTGTTTGTCTTTATTTCAGTTTAAGAAAGCTCTCTTACCTCATTTTCAAATACTSAATCACACCTCGTCTCTAAGTAAAATCCTGGRGAGATTACCAAAGGTCTTACTAATTTTTAAATTCCTTAGTTATTTTTAAATAAAATATAAATTTATTGCCAGTACAAAGATAGGGCATCAAGTAAATGGATGGGGTTGCCATTCTACAGTCAAAATCTCTGTCCCAGAATTGTGTTKAACAGAAATACAGGGACAGAAAGAGACTGAAGGAAAGGCARTCCAGTGACCGACCTAACTTAGGATCCACTGCAAGGGGAGGCTCCAAGCCTGACACTATTACTGATGCTATGGTGTGCTTACAGACAGGAGCCTAGTATGGCTGTCCTCTGAGATGCCCAACAAACAGCTGACTGAAATGGGTGCAGATTCTTACACTCAACCAATGGACTGAAGTCAGGGATCCCTGTRGTTGAATTAGGGAAAGGCTGGAAGAAGCTGAGAAGAAGAGCGACCCCATAGGAAAACCAGCAATCTCAACTAACCTGGACCCCTGCAATCTCTCAGACACTGAGCCACCAACCAGGCAGCATATACTAACTGCTCTGAGGCCCAGGCACACGTACAGCAGAAGACTGCCTGGTCTGTCCTGAGTGAGAGAAGAAGTACCTAACCTGGAGAAACTTGAGACCCCAGGAAATGGGGCAGCCTGGCGGGAGAGGGACATACTCTTGGAAAAAGGAAGGAGGAAGAATAGGATGAGGAACTATTGGAAGGCGGACCTGGAGGGGGTAACAACTACACTGTAAAAAAAAGTAATAATAAATAAATTTATTATAAAATATAATTTTTATTATGTATGTATTAACTAAAATTTTAGTACAATATATTCTGATCATGRTTTGCCCTCCTCCAACTCTTCCTACATTCCTTATCACCTCTCTGCTCACCCATCTCCGCACCCTTTCCTTCTCTTTCTTTATAAAACAGGCAAACAAACAAAAATAAAATCAGAATTTAATAAACACAAGAAACACATGCAAAAGCAAACAAACAAACAAACAAACATAAAATCACAAAAGTCAGAAACCATAATATATAGTCAGAAATTCAGCAAGAGAAAAAAGTGTTCTAACAAAGCAATATGAGACAGAAGGGTCTAGAACACACCATTGAACTTATTTTTGCTGGCCATCTACTACTTCCTGGGCACGGTCTACCCTTAAGTATAGTTAATATATACATTGTCACTTGTATTTTTTTAATAATAGTTATACATTTTCTTTCTAGATTGATCCTTTTGGTTTTCTTACAATTTCCATCCATAGATTTCTGTCCCCTCTTACACGGCACCTACTTTGTTCAGCAACTTTTTGACAAATGTAAGCACAGTTCTGCTTATTTCCTACCTATTGATCTCACCACTCAGTTATATCTGAGACTAATTCTGAAACAGAGTGCCCTAGTCATAATCTTGTTTTCTGATAATCTTGAGGAAGCATTTGGAGAGATGACACGTGTGGGGCTTTAAGTAAGAATGGCCGCCATAAGCTCCTATATTTGAATGTTTAGTTATCAGAAGGTGGCACTGCTTTTCAGGATTAGGAGTTGTGGCCTTGTTGGAGGAAGTTTGTCGATAGCGTTGGCCTTTGAGGTGCCAGAAACCTAAGCCAGGCCCAGAGTCTCTCATCCTCATCCTCCATGCTCACCACCAGAATAATAATGATAATGAACTTAAACCTCTGAAAAGCAAGCCCCAGTGAAATGCTTTCTTTTTAAAAGGGAAATAAAATGTAAATAAAGAATATATCCAATAAAAAAAGAGTTTCTGGACTYCTGTGGTTGAATTAGGGAAAGGATTGAAGAAGCTGAARGGAGGGCAATCTCATAGGAAGACCAACTGGTTCAACTAATGGGAACCCCTAGAAGGTCCCAGAGACTGAGCTAACAACCAAACAGCATACAATGGATGGTCTGAATGCCCCACCCCCACCCTGGCYCCAACCAGGCACATAGCAGAGGACTAGTCTCACTGGAGATGGGCTTAATCCTTGAAAGACTTGAGACCCAGGGGAAGGGGGAGGCCTTAGCAGGATGTGAGGGGAACACCCTCCTAGAGACAAGGGTGAGGAGAAATGGAATGAGAAACTGTGGGAGGGGGGACCTGAAAGGTGAGCAACAGCTAGAATGTAAATAAAATAAAATAAAATAAAGTAAAATACAATTWAAAAAAAAAGAGTTTCTGTAGGCATGGTATCTCTTCACAGATATAGAACACTAAGACAACGGGTATGTACACATATACTATGTGTATCCAGACAGAGCCAAAGGTAAACAAAGGGTAAGTAACTAAACAAGCAAATAAGTAAGAAAATAAAAGGCAAGTGGTGAATTGTCTTGCTCCTTTCTGCCTATTCAAAACTTGCTTCAAAATCAGCCCCTCCAGGGAATCTCTGAAGAATAACCTACTTGACCCAAACCACACTTTCCRACCTTGGTTAGAGCTTGGGAGCGAGCAGTTATTGACAAATGACTTTGAGAGTGTCACTTCARTAGAATGTTATTTACTGCTTCTGGTGTCACCCAGAGGAAGAAGAAGCTTCCCTGCAGAGTACACTCCAAGTTACACCAATCCTCACTCATTTTTATAGCCTCTTATGTCTAAAGAGGCAAGCAAGACTAGTAGATACAGACATTTATTATAAAGCACTGTTTTTAAATTCATACTTTATGGCAGAAATTTAGCTGTGGAATATATACATATATATGACTTGCCCTGATCTGCATGAATAAAAACTAAATCTTTAAAGGAAGTAAGTTTACACTAAGTCACAGAGTAAGTGAACCAGGAAATCAGGATTCAAATACAAACCTGAGTCCTTCATTTATCTCCTATATTTGGATATCTTTAAAAAATCCATTTCTCTTCTTATTCCTATGCAGAAGAGACACCTTGTTGGAATGTTCTTCACTCACATAATCTGCAAGGAAAGAAATCATTGGGGAGAAACATACTTATACTCTTTTGCTTAAGAACAGGCAGCTTTGAAAATACAACAGCAAAGAATGCTATTTAATTAAGTCAGGATCGTTTTTCTAAATTAAAGGAGATGGAAAGAGGTCAGGCAGGTGAATCCCCTACTACCAAATAAAAGCATATGTTAAACATCTAGGATCAATTATTGACCAACATGAGAGTATCAGGAGAGCCTCTGAAATACTGCTATATACACCTTCAAACCACAAACCACAAATGGTTATTGGGTCTACTAGAAGATACTACAGTTCTTGCATGTCTTCAATGAAAGGACACATGTAGTTATATGGAACTCTTAACTATTTGCATCTCTTTTTTGAAACTGTGTAAACATTTCTCATACAATTGATTACAGATTCCTTTTATCTTTGGGCTGGTATGAAGAAAAGAATAAAACTTGCRCATTCCCTAATGTCCTTCAGCAGATGAGTGAATAATGAAAAATGGTTCATACACACATTGGAGTGATTTAACAATGAAATCATGAAATTTGCTCATCAAGTGATGGAACTAGAAAAGATTTTATTGAGTGAGGTAACCCAGGCCCAGAAAGACAGCATATGCTCTCATCCGTAGCTAACTCCAAATCCTCAGATGCAAATATACAACATAGAGTAACCACAGAAACAAAGAAGGTGCAAAAGGACCAGAGAAGGATCATTGTGATTTGCAAGTGTCTACCAAAGTTATAGTAGTAAATTCTAGGAGGATAACAGAATACAGGTGATATAAATTGGGAAATAAAAAAAACAGGGTGTGGATTCCAAGTGGGATAGAAGAAGCAAGATCAATGCATTTGGAGAAGGAACAGAGAGGGAAAAATATCAATGTTGTTTGACAAATCCCCCCAATCATATTATTTTATATGCACTGAAATTTATACATAATCTAAATACACACACACACACACACACAGAGAGAGAGANCACATTCTAAATCTTGTCCTTATACACACAGGTAAGTGTGGTTATCACCCCTCATCAAAGAATCTGTTCCTTACAGCAGATGGATTCCACTGTGGAAAACCATATCTGGACACAATGAAGATATTGGAAAACCATAGAGATCCCAGTCTGAAATGATACACCTACATCACAGCTCCTGTATCTATGGCTCAGAAAGCATTATAGAAGAAAGGGCCAGAAAGATTATGAGAGTCAAAATAGCAGGAAGTCTGTCATAAAACAGTGCCTTCTAGAAATGGCTACACAAGGACCAGAACAATGGAAATGCTAACCTAAAAAAGGGGTGAATTTCATGGGATACCACGACTAGAGAAAGAAATACAGGCARCTAATGACTGCTGAGAGAATAACTGTCTGTATTGAATAACCAATGAGAAGCTTCATCTCCCATGGAGGACTCTTACTGGTTATCTAATGTAGGATGCTCTGCCCTGAAAACAAATACATGTTGAATCTATGCTTATAGATTCAACAGCTTATTTTTATGTACTTGTGTTTACGTATACATTTATATTTAACAATAATAAACAAAGAAAACCAGATTATCAAGGGAGAGTACCTGGGAGAGACTAGATGGAAGAAAAAGTTTCCAATTATACACACACACACCACACACACACACACACACACACACACACACACACACATACGTGTGTTCTACAATCATCTTGGAAAAAAAACCACATTGGGTCTCGTCCTCTGGACCCAGAAAGATGTGCAGTGCAGGAAACTAATATAAGCTAAACTTTAGACATGAAGAAGCATACAGCCAAATCCAGTGGGAATCAACAAAAGCCATGTAGCTGACTACGAGGATGTTCCTAAGAAATACCAATGGCAGTTTAGACCACTGAGTTTTGGAGTGGTTGCTACATAATGGGATGCTGGGATAATAGAAGCTTTTAACCTTGTCCAAAGACATCTTGGAGCTGAGCATATAATGAAAGCTACAAACATTCTTTGTAGTAAACCATATGCATAAACTTTCAATTTTATGCAATTTAGAAGATTCATTGACCTCCTGAATGGTCTGTGAAGGCCTAGTTATTAATATGGTTTTTCACATCTAAATAAATATAAACGTTCAGTTGTCTTATGAAACTGGCAATTCAACTTGAAATATGATGTTGATGAAAAATATGTATCTTATTTWGTAAATGATTTTAAGCATTTCTCTAAGCACCTCTCTTTTTTGCTCTCTTTCTCTCTGTGTCCTCCTCCTCCTCCTTTTCTCCCCTCATTCATTTCAAGAAATAATTCCAGTGAACTGTGTTTAGAGGTTGTCCATCCCTCTCCAACCAAGCATCAATCACCTCTGAAACTGCTTCATCTCACAATGACTGTGATGGCCTCTTACCTCCTTCCCTACTTTTCTGCAACCAGTTCTTCAACCAACAGCCAAAGTTCTTTTCAATACTTTTCCTTGGCAGTGTTTTGCTCTTCTGATTTAAAGAACCGTCTATGCTTATGTCAAAAACACTTTACGGTTCAGTTAAGAAATGGAGCTACAGTCTGCTCAGCATGAACTGTGGGGAGGAGGCCTAATGGTTTTAAAATTGGTTATTCAGCTACTCACTCATGTGCTTAGAATTATTTATACAAAATCAAATACAGAAAAGAATCTTATGTAAAAGTACACAGAGCAGTGCATGAATCCACCTTTTAAAAACTTTTTAAAGAATGAATCATATGTGTGGTTATAGCACAACTGATGAGTGCTTACCGAGCATGCAAAAGGCCCTGAGTTCAGTCCCCAGAACCACAAAAACAGAGCAGAGATTTCCAAAGCCCATTTTCTACTATTTTCTAGTAAATGAGCACTGGAAATTTATAGAGAAACCTAGATGTATTTTGAGTCTTAGTAGTTTAGAAGCTAACTCACATCTCATTAGTAGCTTTGTCTAGTTATTAGTAACCAAATTATATTATGTTCCATATCAAATTTACCAAATTATGCTAAACCCCTTTAGTTTATATTTATGCATCTTTATATACAATATATTTGATATTCTTTGCATCAGGGATCATGTAGCCCAGGCTGCCCTTGAATCCATGATATAGCAAGAATGAAATGGAATTTCTGGTGCTTGTACACATTTTGGATGTTAGGATTACAGATGTATATCTCCATGCCTAGTTCTTACAGGTTACCAAATTTATATGCATATAATTATTTACAATATTGTGCTAATATTTTTATTGTCTTATCTATTATAATAGCAAAGTTTACTCCGGTTCATTTTTTTCTCTGTTCCACTGACTAGTTGATTTAGCTACAGAGTTATCAATCTTATTTGGTATTTTCACCAAACTAGCTTCTTATCAAACGAATTTAATTTTGTTTGTCCTGTCTTATTTCTAGTGTCAATCCTATTTATTTACTCGGTGATTCTTTTCTTTCCTTTTGCTAACTTTCTGCTTCATTTGTTTTGTTTTGTATATTCTTGTAATGTGAAAGAAAGTGTTTGATTTGAGATCTTATCTTTTCAGCTTGGGCACTTACTACTTGACACTTTCTGCTCAGAATAACATTTGTTGTGCCCTGCAAGTTTTGCTATCTTTGTCTCTATTTTCATTTGCACAAAATTATGTTTTTTGTTCCCTTTTATGTCTTCATCTTATTGGTTGCTCTGTAGTATGTTATCTCGTTTCTACATATATGCACATTTTATTATTAATCAACAATCTATAATGTTGCGGTGAGAAAGTCAAGTCATCGTGAGTTAAATCTTAAAGTTACTCAGGTTTGTCTTGCTGCCTAATATATGATCTACCCAGCATCACATAGAGCTACTCTGCAAACACATGAAAAGAATGCATATTCTGCTGCTTGGGGCTTTGTAGATGTCTCTCAGACCTATTTGGTTTAAAGTAGAGTTCCCATCCCCAATGTCCTAATTAATTTTCTCTGGATGACCCAGCTTCTGCTGAGAGTAGAATGCTGAAGTCATCTACTGAAACTATGCACACAAGTCATTTAAAGTGGATTAAACACCAGAAACTTTAGAATTCTTAGAAGAATAAACAGGGTAAAGGCTACTTGACACTAATCTTAGCAGGGAGATAAGACACTATATCATAAACAACAAAAAGAAAAATAAACAAGCAGGACCATATCAAATCGAAAGGGTTTTCAAGAAAAAGAAAAGAAAAGAAACAAAGGGTTCTTATTTCCAACATACAAACAATTCATACAACTTAATAAAAAGTCGAGACAAATTATAAAATGTGCCAAGGATACAAATGGACATTTGTTAAAATGGCAGAATCAATACAATACTATTCAAGGAATACTATCCAATGAGTGACTATAATTAATAAAAATGAACCTTGCTTGATATTAGCTAGCGTACCTTAATTGTTCTTATTTGAACAGTGTTGAAAGTTAATAATTTGAAATGATCAGTATATTATTAATTAGCTTGATTGTGATCATCACAATATAATATGCACATGTTAAATAGTTACAATACAAAATTTGAATATCTATAGTTTTCATATGACAATCATAACTTGTGTAAACTTAGTAAAGAACATTATTAGATGTTCTTTATTATTTCTACCTGAGGACCCAGCTATACCACTCCTGGGCATATACCCAGAAGATACTCCAACATGTAATAAGGACCCATGATCCACTATGTTCATAGCAGCCTTATTTATAATAGCCAGAAGCTGAAAAAATCCAGATGTCCTTCAACAGAGGAATATCCACCAAAATGTGGTACATTTCCACAATAGAGTACTACTCAGCTATTAAAAACATTGAATTCATGAAATTCTTAGGCAAATGGATAGAACTAGAAAATATCATCCTGAATAAGGTAAGCCAATCACAAAAGAACACACATGGTATGCTCTCATTGATAAGTGGATATTAGCCCAGAAGCTCAGAATACACAAGGTACAATTCAAAGACCACATGAAGCTCAATAAGGAAGAACAAAATGTGGATACTTCGGTTCTTCTTAGAAGGAGGAACAAAATACGCATGGGAGGAGATACAGAGACAAAGTATGGAGCAGAGACTGAAGGAAAGGCCATCCAGAGACTGCCCCACCTGGGGATCCATCCCATATATAGTTACCAAACCCAGACACTATTAGGCATGCCAACAAGTGCTTGCTGACAGGTGACTGATATAGCTGTCTCCTGAGATGCTCTGCCAGTGCCTGAKAAATACAGAGGAGGATGCTCTCAGCCAAACACCGGACTGAGCACAAGGTCCCCAATGGAGGAGCTAGAGAAAGGACCCAAGTAGATGAACTGACCAGAATTCCCAGATCACCCAGGGACTAAACTACCAACCAAAGTATACACATAGAGGGACCCAYGGTTCCAGTCATATATGTAGCAGGATGGCCTTATCAGACTTCAATGAGAGGAGAGGCCCTTGGTCCTGTGAAGGCTAGTTGCCCCAGAGTAGGGGAATACCAGGACAGAGAATCAGGAGTAGGTGGGTTAGTGAGCAGGAGGAAGGGGGTTGGGATGGGGGTTTTCAGAGGGGAAACAAGGAAAAGGGATAACATTTGAAATATAAATAAAGAAAATATCTAATAAAAGAAGAAAAATCAAAGAACATTATTAGTGTAGTTGTAGAATATAGAGTGTGTTTGTGATTTTGCACGCACACGTGTGTGTGTGCGTGTGCGTGTGCGTGTGTGTGTGTGTGTGTGTGTGTGTGTGTGTGTGTGTGCAGGCAGGCAGGCAGGCAGGTAGGTAGATAGGTAGGTAGGTAGTAATGTTCAATTGAATTTCTGATTTTGAGAATACCTTAAGGATATTTAAGACAATAACTTTGCTATAGAAGTACACATTAGCCACTAGTTTTGTAACAAAAAAATGTTATTTACAACAAATAGCTGTCTTCTGAGAGGTTCTGCCAGATCCTGACAAATATAGAGGGGGATGCTATCATCCAAACATTGGACTGAGCACAGGGTCCCCAATGGAGGAGTTAGAGAAGGGACAGAAGGAGCTGAAGAGGTTTGCAGCCCCATAAGAAGAACAACAATATCAACCAACCAGACCCCCCAGAGCTCCCATGGTGGGGAGGTAGGAGTGGGTGGGTGGGAGAACATGTTCACAGAAGCAGGGGTATGGAGAATGGAATAGAGGGTTTCGGGGAGGGAACAGGAACAGGATAACATTTGAATGTAAATAAAGAAAATATCCAATAAAAAAAGAGAAATGACCATTTGGAGCCATGTGAACCAATGGTAGAGATGTCGTGTTTCAATATCTTCTTTTCCCTTTACATAGTTTTTGTTTATAGATCATAGTGTTGTTGTAATTTTACAGTAATTCAAGAGAGGAACTGCATCTTCTAATTCATGCTAACAAAGAATGGAATGTTACAGGGACAGAGACACGTTCAACAAATGTCATTAAAGGTAGAGTAGAGAGAGATACAAGGACAGATGCAAAGAAGGATTGAAAGGACAAGGATAGAAAAGAAAAGAAAGAGGATAGCAGGAATTTTTGAGAAAGGTAATTTTTGAAAAAGAGAAAGAAGGGAGATAAGATCTATAGATTTTAAAACAACTTAACAAAAATGATAACAAAATACTCAAAATATATTGTTTATAAACTAATACAAGGGCAGCATGTGCATCTTCTATTTCTTTCATGATCTTCCTGCCAATCCTGTTTCCTCTTCTTTATGTCTTTTCTACCAAATCCTCTGAAAGAATAACTTCCTTCTCATTTTTCTTTTTACTCCACTGGTAGTTTTCATGGCATCTCCTTTAGCACCATCTTTCTATAAGAGTTGTCCTTCATTGAGCACCAATGGCATTTACCTCCAAAGGGAGTCCATTCCATGCATTCCATCTCACAGAAGAGCTTCAATTACATTGAAAGCTTTTGTTGGGCACGTTTCATATTTAAAGTAGATTTCTTAAAACACGGGGAAGTTGTTATTAACAGTGTTTATGGTATTAAACTAGACTCAGAGCCTTTTAGCTTCTCAAGGAATTTTTCAAGTACTTTCTGCACATAGCATATGATTTAAGAGACTCTGAAAGGGGAATAATAAGAGAAAATGGTATAAAGATATATGAAATGATGAAGATGATATAAAAAATCCAATGGTGTGATCCGATTAACCTTGTCCCATAACACTTGACTATGACAGCATTTAGATCAAAGGAAAGTGATCCTTACAAAATGCAAAATTAATCTATGGAACTCTGAATTAAGCAATATTATTGAGGTAAATTGCTCAGCAAGCTTAAAGGTGAAAGTGAGTAACCTTTTAAATAAAGAGAAACTGCAGAGTCCATTCCAAAGGCTGAGATTTTTTTTTAGTCTCAGTTGCCATGATGGAAAGTAAAAATAATCACCATTTAAATCCTTTGTAACCTATTGCAGTAAAAGCTTTCAGTGTTCGCAATCAATATTTTGCATTTAGATAGGGTCCAATTAGTTGTGCATCTCTGTATCAACATGAACATACACAAACACAAAAACACAACAGAAACCTGCAACATACAAAGAGGTGGCTGAAAAGATGGCAAGCAAGGCACTTGCTATGAAAGTGAGAGGAATAATGTTCAGTTCCCAGAACCCACATGAATGTCAGTGTTTATGGCCGCATTCTCCACAAGCCCAGTGTCCCTGAGGCAGAGACCGGGTATCCCCAGGGCAAGATAGTTACAAAACTAGCTGACATGGGCAGATCTGGATTAAAGTGGAAACTGATGGAGGGAGACACTCAACTTCAACCTCTCATCTTTACACTCCCCCATGTAGGCACATAGGTATAAACATGCAGGCACACATGTACACGCAAACATATAAACACACACATGTATATAAACATAGACACAAAGTGTAGATGAAAGCAAATATTTTTGCTTTCAAATTTCATTATGTAGTCCTCTATAGAAATAAAGAATCTGGAACCAGGTGTGGTGTCACACACCATTAATCCTAGCACTTGAGAGGCAGAAACAGGAAGATCCCTAAGTTTGAGGCCAGCCTGGTTTACAGACAAAATTCCAAGTAATCCAGAGCTACACACGCAATCCCTGTCTCAAAAACAAACAAAAAGAAAAATGAATAAGAATCCTGGTGGGAGTGTTAAATAACAGGCACCCTTTCTATAAAACTGGTGAAACAGAATACCAGAATTATAYGGTGATAATTCTTTTCCTACTGACAAWCTCATAATTGTTATTAAAACCAGAGTGATTTGGGATATAAAAACATCTAACTGTCCAATTTAGAAAAAATTCAAATGTCAAAGTCTCCACTGAAGTTGTGAGATTTCAGAATGTGGCTGCCCTATAAATACTAATACCTTTGAAACCATACAGCTCTGGGTTTTAACTGAAATGCAGTATTTTAGCCAGTTGTTTACCTGTTTAGTTTTTATAAATTATGATTCTCTGGTTTGCATCTGTAAAACAGGGGAATGTGATGAAAACTGAAGGTTTCCCAGTGTTTTAGTACTCAGTGAATGCAATTTCTTCTTCAGTCAGGAGTTTTTAGTTTGTTTGTTTGTTTGTTTGTTTGTTTTTTGGATTTCTGAGGCATCTTAAGGAGATTAAAGTCACAAAAGGAGAGGTACATCTGACTTAGTGAGGTGGGAGACTGTGTTTATTGATCCCACAACAAGAAGGCAGAACCTCACCCATGAAAAATTGAGCCATACACTCCATACACTGTCAAATGATGAAAGAATGTCCATGGGAAAAGACAACCATTTGTAAAGTTGGGGAAAATGACTACAGCCCATTTCTTTCCATAGTCCCTCCCTTCCAGCTGCAAGAGAATCTGAGAAGTATAATCTTTAAATAGAAAACTATCATTTGTAATCTCATTTTTTTGCATCCATAAATAACAATAATATTTTTTGCCAGGATATGTTAAATAATTATTGAGAAGAGAACTGAGTTTGCATATGTAAAATACATTCTGAATTAAACACAGAGTTTAGGGTTRTATGTTCTTACTACTCTCAATTGACCCTTGTGAAGAGTTGTCTAGGATAAAAATATAACAAATTATGAGAGGACAAAGGCTAAATAAACTTTAGTAATTTTACTTTGAATTTATGCACTTGAAAATATCTTATGTATAAATGTTTTATATTAATAAGAATGATAATAATAATAATGTTTACCTTTCAAAATATTTGTACCATGAACACAATTTTTATGCTACATTTTTGATTATTAGACTGCAAGTCATCTGAGAAAAGATCTTTCTCAGTCAATATGCTAGATGCCTTTTAAATRGATCATTTAAATTTTGTAGCAATCCAGGCTTGCATAACTATCCACTTGCATCTGATCCACTTGTCCCTTGGTATGGGCCAGAATTCAAGCACAGACTTCAATGGTCATGACACATTATGAACATCTCAGAAACGAAAAATYTAGTTATGATGAACATTATAGCATCACGGGGAGTGAAATATAATTTCTTCTACAACTAGGAAATCTCCAAACCAGAGATTAAAATTTTCCATGCAGTTTAAAAGCAATTAAACCAATACACTGCTTAGGGGACAATTTCAACTCTGAACACATGGGTAGTATTTTCTGAATGGGAAAAACTCTAAAAATTAGAATACCTAATTCTACCTTAAGATCAAGTAATAACTGTTAACTCTCACTTTTACCTATAATCCCAGACATGAAGTGGAAAATGGAACATCTAAAATTCATTCCAGGACTGAATTAGCTCTGGTCCTGTAGTTGAATGAACTAATAGCCCTTTTGGGCACCATGTTCCATTGTCCATTTGAAAACATCATCATAACTCTGTTTTCCTACCTAGCTCAGAGTCAGCTTTGCCTGGGAAAGGCATTGACTAGCAGCTTGGTAATCAAGTAAGAGGAGGAGGAGCAGGAGGAGAAGCAGCAGGAGGAGCAGTAACAGCTGCAGCAGAGGAAGAGGAAAAGGATGAAGAAGAGGGAAGAGGAAAAGGATTGAGGGGAGAGGAAAAGGAGGTGAGGAGAAGTGGAAGAAGAA
>BDUI01006560.1:18943-30020 GCA_002335545.1 Apodemus speciosus
TTTTATGTTTTTGGAGATAGGGTCTTTGTAGTTCAAGCTGGCTCTGACCTTGAGGCACTCCTGCCTCACCATTCCAAGTGTTGGCATTACATGACTGAGCTACTGCACTTAGCTTCTTTTTTATGTCTCTGTTGGGGTTTGTGCCTGAGTGCAGTGCCTGTGGAGGCCAGAGAGAGCGTTGGATTGCTTCTCTTGGAGCTGCAGTTACACACAGCTGGGAGTCGTTTAACATCATTTCTGGGAACCAAACAGTCCTCTGCAGGAGCAGTGCCAGCTCCTAACCGCTGAGCCATCTTTCCAGCCTTTCCATTTCTAAGACTTGTGATCTTCTCTTGCCTCTGGCTCCCAGGAATATTTGGGATTACAGGGCTGTGCTGCCATGCCTGGCTTGAAAAAAAAAAAAGTGTGGACAGAGCTACCAAATATTATCTCATACAATTATGATCAGAAAGCTAGGAGTCATTTAGCTGAGTCGTCCTCATGAGGAATGTCAAAGTGTTTTCCCCTCAAAGAAAGCAGAAGCTTCAGGTATCTGAAGGTTTGGTGTTAGCCAGACCTACTACTCCTGAGGCTGTTCACTTACCCTGGGCAAGTGAGTGAGATGGTTAGTAGGAGYGGTCCGCTCCTTTCCATTCTGGGACCTCTCTAGGAACACGTAAGAAATCTGCTTTGTGTGATTAAGAGACCGGGATGGAGGCCACAGTTTGCTGAGGTGACCTCAGAAGACATGCTGTCTGTTCTACTGTTCTGTTGGTTCGAAGGTAAGCTTTGTTCACCTGGCACGTTGTCTACCTTGGTCTGTGGTTAAACACTCATAAAAAGTAGGAAATTTGATAAAAAAAAAAAGTCATTGAAAGTAATCTTTATACTCATATATTTTATAGCTCTGTTTTTACAGTCATCTTTATTTTGTTTTATTCATAGAACACTTACACTTGTCAAGATAATTTAAGTTGTTCACATGAATAGACGTGTTTGTCAAGATAAGGTTATTTGCAAAACTAGCCTTAGTCATGCATAAGAACTCACAAAGGAAAGACTTCTCCCAGAAATATTTGAAATTCTTCCTGAAGCTCGAATGGATGTGTGAAGGGTTTTCCATTCCTTCCGCCAAACTCTGTGTGTAGCTCTAATTCTGAAGCTAAATGATGAATACTTCTAGAAAGTTTGTTTTTTTAAATTAAATTCTTGCCCCTCCTTTAGAGACAGGATCTCATACATACACCAAGCTGGCTGCTTCTAACTTCCCATTTTCCTGTGTCTCCTAAGTGCTGGGATTATACAAGTGAGCTACCATACCATACCTCTTTGTTTTATACGTTTACAAGTACACACATGAAATGTTCAAAGGACAACCCAAGGAATTGGGTTCTAGGGTTCAAACTCAGGTCATCAGGCTTGGTGGCAGATGACTCTGCTGGCTGGGTCGTCTACCTGGCCTACTCTGAGCTCTTTCATAAGACTTCTACTAAGCTATAATGGCTGAAAAACAAAAAAGAGCCAACTAAAATAAATGCTGTGAAAGTACTGAGAAAGGACATCACGCTTGAAGGACACCTGTAGGTGGTCCGAGATTTTAGGAACTACTTAGAGGGACCGTCATACAAATGGGTAGCTACTCAGGGTTTTATGAAGTCTTACAGCTTTAACAGGAGAGTAGCCAGTTTATTTAAGAAGTAGGAGGGGTGTAGTGGCTGGGATAGCAAATGAGTTGAGAGGGTTTATTCTGCTCTGTGGTTTAGGACTCCCCTACAGTAAGTGGATTGCTGGTGCAGTGGGCAGTTTTATGTATCTGAGGACTCCTAGTTGAGTGGTATAGTCCCAGTCTTGTACTTAGGGTGGAATCATTTTAGTTAAATATTATGAAAACAGATGGAATGTAAGTATGAAATTCAAGTATTATCTGTGGAAAAMGTTTTTATGATTTGGAAATGTGAGGCAGACTCATTGAAAAACCRCTGACAAGTTGGATGGGGATAAAGACAACTATGAGTTATTTGTGGATTTAGTGAATATTTTTACGCATATCCTATTTCTTGTCCCACTGTAAGTATAAGTAAACTGAATTGGTAGTTAATCTCAGTGATATATTTGGTGTAGCTTATATGAGAAAGATAACAGTCACTGATTATCTTGATAAAGAAAAGGCCTTTATTCCATATCAAGAAGTGGCAGATGAATACATATTTATATATTCTAAGTTGAAGCAGAGTTTAAGATCTTTATAAGTGGCATTTAATAACTTCCTGATTTGACTGCTTTTTTTTCCCATCAAATGACCAACTACTGGTACCAGTAGATGGGCTAAGACRGGTTTTGTTTTGTAGCTAGAGGAACATCATGACTTCAGCAGGTGTGAAAACAGTATGGCCTGCCTCCTGTTTGAGGAAATGACCAGGTTGTAGTTGTACTGACTGAGTTAGTGTTACTGTTCCAGAAACATCGACTTGTATTTCATTGCTAGTATTTTCAAATATAATTCTGTTCAGACATTGTTTTCTAGCGTTACTTTCTTTTTGGCAAACAATTCTATCTTTTTCCCACTTACAGTAGTGAAGTATAGTTTCTTTTGGGAATGATGACAGTGTAGTAAGTAAGTGCAGTAGGACACGGTAGTTGGAGGCTGTGTGCTGTGGCAAATCCTCAAGTCTGGGTCGATATAGAGTAGGCCTGCCTCTTCTCCAGCACAGAGCTCAGACTAAGGTTAGAAGGTGATTGGTTGGCAGAGGAGCTTTGAAAGCTCTGAGGATGGCATTTTGCTTACAGGAGTCTTACAACTTAATTTTTTCAGCTTTATTGAGTTTGCTTGTCTTCATTTCTCTTTTGTCAATACTTGGAAGATGTAAATATTGAATTAGACCGATGGTTCTCAACCTTTGTAATGCTGCGGCCCTTTAATATAGCTAGCTCTTGATGTTGTGGTGACCTTGACCTTAAAATTACTTTGTTGCTACTTCACAGCTGTAATTTTGCTAGTTATGGAATGTAATGTGCACATCTGATATGCAGGATGAGCTTCGGGGTTGCGACCCACAGGTTGAGAACACTGAATTAGACTAATGAATGAACTCTTACTTGGTTCACAAGTAAGAGTTATATTATCATGAGGCCAGATTGGACACTTATCAAAAAGTTGAATTCCTGAGTCAAGTTATACTGAGAATGCTATCTTTTTGTTTATTATGTATAGCAATTGAAGCAAATTATTATTATTACTCTTTTCTTTCCTCTCCTCTCCTTTCTATTCTTTTCTTTTTCCTTTTCTGTTTTGATACAGGGTCTATCTGTGTAGGCCCTGTTGTCCTGGGTCCTGAACCTCACAACATAGGCCAGGTCTGCCTGACTCTGCCTCCTAAATGCTTGGATTGCAAGTGTGAACTGCCTTTAGTCTTGAAGCTAATTCTTAATTTGAAGGGAGACTTGGGGTAGTATTTTTCATCTGGATTTGGATATCTAAATAAGTCTAAATATTACAGAAAATAATTTGACAGTATAGTTCAAAAACCTAACCTAAGGAGTGTTTAAATATTCTGAGCTGGTAATACCAGTTTTGGTATATATCTCAAGACATGAAGGGAATAAAGACTATAACAATATTTAAAAAAATCAGTGATGCTATTGTTAACAAAGAAAAATTTAAAGCGAATTTCTGGCACTAGAATTTAAATCTGGTGCCTCTGTTTGTCTTGGACACTGATAGCAAAGAGCTCTCAGGAAAGAGATAGTAATAAATTATTGCCTGTCATTCGCTTCTCAAGCTTCAAAAAGGAACAAATGACCTAAAGGCTCCATTGTGGAATAGAGAAGATGGATCCTAGGCAGAAGGACAGAGGGTTGGGGACTAGCCTGGTCAAAATAATGAGCTCCAAGTTAGCCCAGGTTAGCAAGGGAGACCCTAAACTCAAATAAACAAAGAAGCAAGCATAAATAAATTAAATAAAATGCTGGGCATTCAGGAGATGGAGGATCAGGAGTCCAAGGTCCTCTTAGTTATCTATATAGCAAGTGGGAGCCCAGTCTGAACTTCATGTCTTTCCCCTCCAGTGCTGTGGGTCGGACACAACCTTGTGCATGTTGGCAAGCACTCCCCAGTTCTGCTTTATCCCCAGCCCTGGCTTTTTAAGTCTTGCTCTGCAGCCAGCCTCCTGAGTACTGGTGTCTGCTGCACGGTGAACAGCCATTTTAGTATCAGGAACCAGTATTTGCATACTACCTGAGATGCATGACTACAGGGCTTTGTGCTTGCTTACTCTATCCTGACAGCATTGCCGGAGCAAGTATTTGTTTCTGAAGTTCAGTAACCTGCTCAGGGTCATCTAAACCATTGAGTGAGTGTGCTGTATGTCAACAACCTTCTCTGTACCAAACCTACTTTTTTCTTACAAGTATTCCCTCTTCAGAAACTCCTGGTAAGCAGATGTCACCTGCATCTGCAGTGAGGTGGCCGTTCTGACCACTTGGCAGGGTGGCTTGTTTTGCCTTGAGTTTAGCTCAGTCTGCTGGCAGCCGCATCTTAGTGATGACATGTGCTTAGTCCGCTTGAATATAGCTCATTGGTGAAAACATAGTAAGTTTAAGAGATACGAGAGCAACCTGGGTACGCTCGAGAGTTAAGTCAGAGATGTCGGTGTGTCCCATTTAAGCATTATATTTACCTTTTTACAGATTAATTGGAGTGATGCAGCTTCAGTAAAGAGAGTTTAATGGAGCATAATGGACATTCTTAATGGAGTGTCGAGCTTTGAGCTAATAATACACCCTACTCCGCTCTTCTCTCTTTCAATTTGGCAGCAGCCTACAGTTTTTAAGATTTCTTTTCCCCTGTGTTGTACTTCATTATGAAATACTGTAAATCCGGGACTGAAAAGGAGCCTAGAGCAAACGGCCACATACACAGGCCCTCCCACCATCCTCCGGGGGTGGGGGAAGGTGAGAGGAAACTGCTGTTTCTGAGCCTTCCTCATCCTGCACAGCGTGCAGTCACGTTAGCTCCGTAAGTGCAGTGAGACGCCTTGTCTAGCTTTATTCTTCAGATGTTTCGTTGATAGTCTTGGCCTATAAATTTGAGATTAACTGTGAGATTTCATACAAAGTCTTAATGAGGTTTTTAAAACACTGTCATTGCGTATATAATTTAGTGGGAGAGAACGGACATCTTTATGACACAACCTTTTATATGTAGATGTAGTATTTAGTAGTTTGAAATCTTTTTTGGTACTTCTTCAGTAAGTTGGGAGCGTTAGTCGATCTGAAAGCTTTTGTGAAGACGATCACAGGCGCTCTGTGATCGTCCCGTTTTGAGTTGTTGGCCGGTGACTTTGTCTCCTCCCTCCTCCTTCCTTCCCTGTTCTTGCTTTCCTTTTCTTGTTCTCATCCTTCTATTTTCAGTCCCCCCTTCCCTCCCTCCCTCCCTCCTGCCCTTCCTCTCTTCCTTCTTCATTCTTATCTAACATTAAAAATTTACTTAGTCTTGGCTGAACGTTCTTTTTAAAGTATCATGTAGTTGAACGTGTATGAGAATCAGAGTTGCTGGGATTGAGTTCCTGCTTTGTTTCTCAAGGATTACAGAGATAATTAAGTGAACTTTTCTGAGTCTAATTCTCCAACAGAGGGAGGATAATACTGCTTTTGGGGGGAAATTACCTCAGAGAATCAAATGACACATGTGTGAGGTGGGTTTTACTTAATTAAAACTTCCTGTGCAAGGGCTGGATGAATGTATGTGTGTGACTTATTAACGGAATGCTTACTAGCATACCCTAAGACCTGGTTTCTCTTAGCACAAAGACAGTTGTAAAAAATTGCAGTCAGCATTATAAACATAGGACATAGTGGTTTGTAACTGCAAAATTCAGACACACTGCAGTTAAAGGTGCTGGAATAAAATTCCTGTTGAGCTGGAGAGATGGCTCAGTGGTTGAGAGCATGACTCTTCTTCCAGAGGTTCTGAGTTCAATTCCCAGCAACCACATGGTGGCTCACAACCATCTATTATAGGATCTGATGCCCTCTTCTGGGGTGTCTGTAGACAGCGACAGTGTACTCATATACATAAAATAAATAATTCTTTTAAGAAAATTCTTGTGAGTTTGTACTTTACTGATAGGACATATGCTTAGTGTATATAAGGCCCAGCACCATACAACAATTTAAATAAAAAGTCCAGTTAGTATGGTGAAGTTAATGTAAGTGTACTTATGAGGGCTAGGAGAGCCGTTGTGACAGCCCCTGTTTGGGAGATGCTGTGGGAAAAGATAAGTAAGATTTTGTTCTATTGAATGTATTTCATTCTTTGTGATAAAGAAACCTAGTTTTATTGCTTTTAAATGGCTGTTTGGAATATTAATTTTACACTGGTATAAAATTTGAGTTTGTCCCGCCTTAACTCTCCTAAGTTTTGCCACAACACATGACTCATGCATACTAAATTTTTTATTTTTTATTACATTTACATATTTTACATGTAGTTATATGTACACATCACAATACGGGTGTGGCTAGAGGACAACTTTCTGGGATCAATTCTTTCCTTCCACTATGTGAGGCCAGGGGATTGAACTCAGGTCATCAGGCTTGGTGGGTAAGCATCCTTACTCACTGAGCCATCTCTCTKGCCCTGATGCTAAATTCTAATGCACAGTTTTGGTCACATGTGTTTCAAGACGTTGATATTGGAGACAGTGTTAACAGCGTTACATAGATGAGTATTTCTATGGCTCGGGGAATTACATTAAGCAACACTTTCTTCTGGGTAAGACATGATCTTTGATTGCTCTCTTGAGTCAGAGCAGCTGTCGTCACAAGCATAAGACCCTCACCAGATGTGGCCTATTAACATTACTTTATGGTTAATCGCTGGAGATTGTGGCATATACCATGAGTGACAGTAGAATTGTAAGTTTAAGGCTAACCTGGTCTGCATAGCCATACCCTGTTGCAAAAGTGATTTAAAAGTGATTTTCTCCCTTATGGAGGGAGGGAGATATTCATGAACCTTTACTCCCCTGCACCTTTTCCACTTACATAAGAAGAAAACAGTTGACTTGTGTAGGACTTTTGGTAGTACAGCTGCCCCCAAGTTGCCCAGAGGGGTGCGCCTGCCTTTCTGCCTTCCTATGAGTAACCCCAGTAAGCTTACTGGTTCATCAGCCTGGACTTGGTGGAATCTTTTCTGGTTTTGTCCGTACTTAGTTTGTCTGGGTGAATAGTCTTCTTAGGAAAAGTCATATATCACTCAGTAAAACCAGTTCTTTGGGAAAACTAAGCTGGTGTTCCAGAGAGGCATTAACTTGGATTTTAACCTAGAGCCAGATCTTAGTCATTTTCCCYGTTGCTGTGATAGTCTGACAAAGCAAGTAAAAGGGTGATTTATTTGGCTTACAGTTCAGGATACAGCCCGTCATGAAATGGTCAACACGTGGGAAGAGCTCGGGGCAGTTGCTCAACTGTATCTACAGTCAGGAAGCAGAGAGCGATGGATGCTGGCGTTCAGCTTGCCTTCTCCTGCCTCTGTAGTCTAGGATCTCAGCCCCGGCGGATGGCGCTTCCTGCCTCAGTTCACCTAACGAAGACCACAGGCATGCATGCTCAGAGGCCTGCCTCCCGGGTGATTCCAGATCTGTCAGGTTGATAGTTGAGATGAACATGGAAGCAGCGAGGTCTTCCAGCATTGTGAATATTGGGATTTTGGTGAAACCTTTAAAGCCAGCGAACCTTATAAAGCAGTAATAACTCCAGGATAACCCCTAACATGATGAAATGCCTGCTGGTTACAGATGAGTCCCTGCCATCTTGATTTAGCTGATGGACACAAATACTGCCGTTGAGTTTGARCAGAGCTAGGTGTTTCTTGTTTTGGTCAGATTGTGTTTTCTTTTGTATCCAGGGACCAGGATTTGTATCTTCAGATGATGTTCTGCCTTTTACATGGACATGAGATTATTTAGTGTTCCCGAACTGTAATTATTTCATGCTTTAGTCCATGTATCTTGTACATCTATTTCAGTAAAAAATAGAAAACTTTTTCAGATGGACTTTTCTATAGTCGGTTACTAATCACTTTACTTAGCAGGGCTTGAATCTGTCTCAAATACATCTTGTTTTCCCTAAGCAAGTGACCAGGGGAGAATTAGAAATCCTTACTTGGTTAACTCCCTGCATTTGAAAGATTTATTTTACCTTTTTCCCCCTTTGGTTTTTTGAGGCAGGATTTCTGTGTGTAGCCCTTGATGTTTTTGAATTTGTTTTGTAGCCGGACTGGCCTTGAACTCAGAGATCCATCTATCTCTACCTTTCAGGTGTTGGGATTAAAGGTATGTGCTGCCACTGCCTGGCAAGATTTATTTTACAAACAAATTTATTTATTTATTTATAAGTCAAGATCTTGCTATGTAATTCTGGCTTCAAACTTGTGGTAGTCCTCTTTCCTCASCCTCCCAAGTGCTGGGATTATGGATGCACACCCCCACCCTCTGGATGAAACTCATCTTCTAGACACTTAAGACAGGTGCTTGATATTTGTAGGCCTACCCTCACATCTTACAGAAATCAGGCAGGCTTTCCTGTCAGGTAGACCTTGGTTTTGATCTCAGCAAATTGTTAGTTGAGTGACTTTGGAAAAAGTTACACAGGCTCCAAATTTAACTTTTATTTATTATCCGTAGTATCTTCTATAAAATATCAGCTTCAAGAGGCTTTCAATATATATGTATATTTAAATTACTAAATTGTAGCTCATCGAGGTTTTTATTTAAGAGTAGTCTATTTGAGGGACCCACCCCTAGAATTAGAAATAAATACAGATCAGGAAAATGACTCAGGATGCATTTGGTCACAAACAGCATTGTAATAGAAGTACTTGGGCGGGTTGGTTTTGGTTTTGGTGGCATAATCTTATTCTTGTCAGGCTTATCTGAAACTTGCTATGTAACCCAGTACAGCTTTTGGCCAGCTTCAGGTTGATGATCCTGTGATCTTGCTTCAGCCTTCAGAGTGCTGGGATCATAGGTGTGTGCCACAGAGATAGCTTCTTAAGAAGTACAGCAGTACTTGAAAGTCACCGCTACTTAAAATTAAAATCAGGAAAGCATAGTGAATCTGATACAGGCTCTCCTTATAAAGTACAGCGTGGTCTTTTCAGTGATCCAAGTGCACAGCCCCAGGTGTCCTTCTTTGCTTCACTTACCTGGTCTGGTCGTCTAGCAGTGACCACCATTTCATTGGTTTTCTGGATGAATTTCCCTCATGTGAATTGGGTGCGACCAGAAATTGCATTTGATGACGCATACCGCTCTCCCTCCTCCTGTGAGTGACTGACTGCACGGTTGTCACTTTAGGTCCGCCACAYAGTAGACCAACTTGAGCATTTGAATTTCTACTGTTGAACATCAGTTGTTGGCTTAGTTGGATGCATAGCACTTTGATTCAATGTGCCAGTCCTTTTCAGAAGAAGAAATGGAAGAGATTGGTATTGCACTTGCTATTTTTCAGTAAATATTAAGAGAGGATTAGTGGTCCAAAGAACTAGGAAGAGAATTCAGGTATGTGTGCTCAGTACAATCCTGTTTCTGTCCTCCCCATGGCTCGCCACTGTGTGTTTCAAGTTGTAAGGGGGTTGTCTGCTCCTCCTGGAAACTGGGAGCATTGATTAGCGCTAGTTTCACTTTGAAACTTTAACAGCAAACACGGAAGAGTGGATTGTTGCCTTAACGCGCGGGAGTCTTGATATTGACGTCAAAACACAGTGCAGATGTCTAAGCAGTNGGGGGGGGGGGCGGTATTCTAACATCCCTGTTAGATCATTGCTGGCCCTTTCCTCTCCTGCTCTCTTCTCAGCCATCGTGTAGGATGGCTTTGCCGTCTGTGAGCTGCTGCAGTGGTGCTGTCTGTGAGCTGCTGCAGTGGTGCCATCTGTGAGCTGCTGCAGTGGTGCCGTCTGTGAGCTGCTGCAGTGGTGCCGTCTGTGAGCTGCTGCAGTGGTGCCGTCTGTGAGCTGCTGCAGTGGCTTTCTTCCCTTGAGCTTGCACAGCTCCTCATACCCACCCCCATAAGTCATTGTGATGAGAACCTTTTTCTCTCAGAAGTATTTTTTTTAAAGAGATTTACAGATAGAGACACTAAAGAGGGTATGGATAACTCATACATGTACTTATGTTCCTCAACTTTTAACATATTACTATGGTACATGTATATTACTGAGTCAACATTCACATTATCAACTAAGTTCATAGTTTGCTTAAATTTCCTAGGACTGACTTACTTACTTTCTTTCTTTCTTTCTTTCTTTCTTTCTTTCTTTCTTTCTTTCTTTCTTTCTTTCTTTCTTTCTTTCTTTTTTGGTGGTGGTTGTTGGGTTAAGCCATTGCTCTATTTCTACCCAAGATACGGACTTAATTAGGGTTTTATTACCAAGAACAGACACTATGACCATGGCAATTCTTATAACAGGAAACATTTAGAGGGCTAGCTTACAGTGTCAGAGGTTTAGTCCATTATCATGGACTGGGGCAGGGGGAAGCAGGGCATTCCAGGCAGGTAGGCTGGCGGGCGGGCSGGCAGGCAGGGTGCTGAAGAAAGAGCTGAGAGTTCTGTGTCGTGATCCAAAGGCAGCAGAAGGAGACTGTGTGCCACACTAGGCATAGCTTGAGCGTATATTAGACCTCAAACCCATAACATACTTCCTCCAACAAAGCCATACCCACCAATAGTGCCATTCTCTGTGGACCAAGCATTCATAGGCACGCGTCTTTGGGGACTACCCTTATTCAAACCACTAAGGATATCATTTGAAAYTTAGTTATTGTGTCTTCTTAGGTTTGTCTTGGCTGTGAGAGACTTTGCTTTTTGATGGTCTTGACATTTCTCAGGTCCTGGTTAGGTATATTTTAGGATGCCCCTAAAGTGGAGTTTGGGTCGGTTTTCCTCATTATTAGATTGGAGTTACCTGTGTGACCGAGGCTGTAGTGTGGCTCAGGGGTAGAGGTGTTACATGGCCTATCAGACAGGGTAAGTGTTCAAGGTACATAGTAAGTTCTAGGCCAGCTTAAGCTACCTTCCCAGCTGCATAATGCGTACACAC
>BDUI01006560.1:49269-60580 GCA_002335545.1 Apodemus speciosus
AGGTTAGGATTTGTGTTTTTAAAGCATAACGTATGGCAGGCTAAAAGCAGTGGCTTTCCAGGGAGAAGCCTCGGTGACATCACCTTAACGTAATGACCAAAGCTAGTCTAACATTCATAGACATAACTTGTGGGTAACCTGTAYTTCTTAGGAGGTAAGGAAATACGCCTTCACCTGTTAGGTGAYGAAATGGACGTTTCYCTGCCAYGATCTTCCACACACACTCAGTACATAGATGGGTAACCGATTTTCAGTGGCAGTCCAAAYGCAATTCAGCAGAGAGACTTTTCTGCAATGTGCTAGAAGAGTGGGCTGTGCACTTGTAACCAGATAAACATTTGTTTATAATCTCCTGCAAAAATTTATAAAACAYGCTATATCTAAAAGTAAAACAAAATTATCGAACTATCAGAAAAAAATATAAAGAAAGCCTTTGTCTAGGTTGGGGCATGTTCAGAGAGACAGGGCTTAGGAGTTCCATCCGGTCTTGGAGGCACACCTTCAATTTATAACAAATGTAACCACTTCAAATGTAACATCTTCTTAAACTTTGTATCATTTCAAACCTTTAGTCCAGTCAACTGAAGACTGCACCTAATTCTTTTCACAGATTTTGTAAGATACATTATCATTTTCTCTCCTAATACATTGATAGTAAATTGCACTTTGATCTGACAGAGTTCCGTGTTTGTTACAGCTCTTTGTTACTTACCAGTTTGTGTATCATCTAACTTGTGACTRCTGATGAGCGCCTCCTTGGGGCTTGTTTTGCTTAAAACAAGCAGGGGGTCTCTCACACCCATATACAGTCACTTGGGCAGCGAAGTAATGCTATCTGGTCATTTGTCTTATAAGAGCTATTGTTAGAAAAGTTCTTACTGCTGTCCCTTCCACAAAGGTTAGACACAAATGGAGGCATAGGATTAAAGCAGCCAGAGGAGCTGTGTCCTTCCTCTCTGTTTATTTAGTACTCATGCTGACTGCCTTTATCTCTAGTCTAAACTCCCGTGTGGGTTCCTTCCTGCTAATGAGTCCTAAAACTCAAGGGGGAGTTTAGGCCTGGAGTCAAGTATTTGTAATAGTGTGGCCCCTGTACTGAAAAACTATACCTAGCCTAAATATTAACAAAGGAACTGATGGAAATTAGTTAAGCAGCATATTACAGAATAGATATTTTGCAGTTACAAAGAATTATGTGGGGTTCAGTCCCCAGTAGTGAAAAAAATTGTTAGAGCTTTCTTTTTCAGATTTTTATTTATTTGGAAGCTCTATTTGAAATAAAAGCTAAGCCATTCTGATGTACAGGGAGCTTAGAGTCCTCTCCCTACTTTTCACCCATGGTAGACCTTTTAGGAGCCCTGGGGTCTTATATGGACAGCATAGGCTGTAATAAATGTTTAATGGTGTAAAATATGTTAATGTCTTATTTGTTAGAGAGAGTCTGCCAATGGTTCCCAGACTGGTCTTAAATTCCTTGGGTTCAAATGATACACGTTAGCCTCCTAATTAGCTGGGATTACAGTGGCATGTGCCGCCACACCCAGCTTGATGGCCGTTACCAGGTGAGATGTTTAGTTGCTTTAATTTTCATAAAAGGACTTTTGTACTATGTGTGAATTCCTTATAGAGAGAACAAGAAATCATTTCATGGTGTTACAGAGTAGAAAGGCTTCTCTTCATAGGAGACTTTACATCTTGGGAAGGAGACAGTCTCATTCCTCAGTGACTTAGGAGTAAGAGTCTTTTGATTGTTATTTGATATTAGTATGTAATATAGTAATTAGTTATGTTAGCTTACATAGCGTTATGTATAAAGTGTATTAGAATAAGCTTTTTTTGGTAGCTAAGAAAGAGAAAATAGAAAGTAGTGGTCTGTGCATTTCAAATGCATCTTGTTTTTGGTGTTTTGTTTTTGTTGTTTTGCTACAGAATCACTCTGCAGTCTTCATGGTCAGAGAACTCACTGTAGGTCCAGGCTGGCCTTAGATGGTGTGAACCCTCTACCTCAGGCCCAGAGTGTTGAGATGAGAGGCATGAGACATGCCTGCTGAACTGAGTTTTGTCAGCAGCAGTTCACAATCTGGGATGCTGTAGGAGGAATATTGGAATTGTTAAAATATTTTTTCTTGCATGCTACTAATTTAGTGCTGTGTAGAGCCATTATTACCGATGACAGTATATTTTAGTATGTTTTGTATTTTTAAGTCTCCTTCCCTTACCTTTAATTTCTCTTATTGAGAGTAAAAGAAAACCATATACATCTGGGGAGATAGCTTGTGTGAGTAGAAGGACTGGAACCCCAATGATCAGAATAAGATAAAAAGGCAGGTAGGCAAAGAGTCCCTGTAATCCCTGATTTCCAGAGGCAGAGACAAAGGATCCCCCAACTAAGCTAGTCAGCAGACTAACTGGAATTGGGGAGAGACACTGTCTCAGTACATAAAATGGAGAGTGATTGAGATACCCAAAGTGTGCTTGTGCTCCCCCATCCGGTGTGTGTGTGTGTGTGTTTCTGTCTGCCTTGTCTGTCTGTCTGTGTCTGTCTGTCTGTCTCCCTCTCTCCATGTATATGGAGAAATTAAACAAATAACTTTGTAGGAACAAGTATGAAACAGTATTATGAAGATTAGTAAGAAATTAATTTTCCTATATTTCTCATAATGTAAGAAATTTCTTCCAATTCCCCAGTGGGGATCTCCCCACTGATATTTTGAAAGTCTGAGACATTTACATTTCACAGAAAAACATGGTTTTGTGACAAAGTAGTTAAATTTTGACTGAGAACTTATTAACATTTGACACTAGACTCAAAGACAAACCTCTTAGTACAAAACCAACACTCTTTTAAATGTATTTTAATGAAAAATAGTTTTCTTAGTAAAAAATAATAAAGTACTTTCTATAGATTTGGGAAGTGTATTTGTAAAAGATGTAATTGAGCTGAAGAAATGGCTCTTTGAGAGTGTTCTGAGTTCAGATCCTAGCAATTAAGTCTAAATACAGGTATGGCCAGCACCCCTGCATCCCTGGCCTATATTGGGTTAGGGCAGAGACAGGAAGATCACTGGGGGGCCTGGTCGCTGCCAGCCTAACTCAGGTTCCATGAAAGGTCCTGTCTCAGGAATGAGAGTCATGGAGCAGGACACCTGCCGTCCTCATCCTGAGCTCTGCTCAGGTGTCCTCATACAATTCCGTGCACACCTGCCTTCGTTTTTAATTGTAATGATAATATCTTTTATATTTACATAGCCTCTTAAATTTATGTATTTATAAAAATATACTTAACCACCTGAGGTAAAACTAAATTAAAGGGTATGTAGGTAAACGTCTTAYCTATAATGTATTTCCTTTGTAATTAAAAAAATGTAAGTATAAACATGGAATCTGTACAGTCTTTATTTCATTAGGGTTCTACTTAACAGAGTTCTGCCCACTAAAAGGGTTTTGTTTCTCTGTAAGACACAGATAGATTCACATTGCTTTAATTGTGGAAATGGCAAACTTCTTTAGAGCACATGGGAACTGAGCTCATAGTTTCCTGGTTCCCTGGTTCCTTTCCTGGGAGTTTTGGTCAAGACGTTGTCTTTTGAGCTTCTATAGGGATGGTACAGTTAACTGGCTAGGTATTCAAGTGGTAAGTGCCAGCTAAGCACGGGGCTGATGAATGGGGATCTTTCGGTGCTCTGGGATTTGAAAGGGAGTCCAGTGAACTGCTTTTCTGTCTCCTAAGACTTCAGAAGTAACGGTTCCTCCCTTCCCTGTGATTCTTTTGGTACTTTTGAACAGTTAAGGTAAACCCATTGTCTTAGGGTTYCTGTTGCTTTTGTGAAACATCATGACCATAAACAACTTGGAGAGGAAAGGGTTTATTTCAGCGTAGAGTTCCACATCATAGTGGTCCATCACTGGCAATGGTCAGGGCAGGAACGCAAGCGTGGCGTGAAGGCGGCTGTGCAGAGGCCATGCTGCCTGCTCATGGTTTACTCAGCTTGGTTTCTTAAAAAACACAGGACCATCTGCCTTGTTTGGTAATTAGAGAAAAACTGCTGTGATTTTACAAGTTGTGAGTTTTCTTGGAGCTGGAGTGCTGGCCGTTCTTCCAGAGGACCCGGGCTCCATTCCCAGCACCCACGTGGCAGCTCACCGTTGTCAGTAACTACAGTTCCAGTGGATCCGACACATTCACACAGGCACACATGTAGGCAAAACACCAGTGCACGTAAAATAAAAATGAATGATTTAAAAAAATTTAAAAAGAACATGTGGGTTTCTCTCTGTACTGCGTGACTGTAAGGAGGCGGATGGTGAGGCCRCCCTCTGGTGCCTTTGCTCGCCTGCTCCTCGCTTCATTTCTGCCTCTTCCATCCTTCCATTTTCTTGTAAGACAAAACAATCCAGGAATCCTAACAGTCATGATGCTGGAAAGTTCTGGAATTCTTTGCCAGAGTCCCTTGCGTGCTACAGATCCTGACAGTAAGCATTGCTTGGGGTGACTGCAATTGATAGGCAAAAACAAAGGGTATATTTTGCTTTGTTTTGTTCTTCTGGGGTTCTGTAGTTCAGAGAAGCAAAGGGTTTCCTTTGGTTGATAGACTGCAGGTGTTGTCCTTAGCAGGCAGTCCTTTCAGAGTCCGTCTCTGCTAGTTTATATTCATTGATAAAGAAAAAGCTGATTCCAGTCCCTCTTCTTCCCCTAAAAGGATTATCAGGTGACACTGGGACATTTCTCCTGGGCTGTCTTTTGGCATTACCTGTTTTCTAGAAGAGCATCTTCTTGTTCCAGACCCCTTCCCGCTTACCGCTGTCTTTCCTGTTATCATGCCATCCCTTATCATGGAGGCTTATAGATGCTCTGGCTTTTTCTGAGTTTTGGTTTGATTTAAATAAGAGTTAAAGTGAATTTGTAATTCAGCTTGTGTATTAGGGCTTATTTGGCAGTCAAATTGCCGCTGCGATAAATGGGTTTCAGTTATTCTTGTAGCATCTAGTTCTCACCGAGAAGCCTCTCTGGCTAGGGGTGATAGTGTAGGCCTTTTATCCCAGCACCATGGAGGCCAAAGCAAAAGAATTACAAGTTTGAGGATAGTGTGGTTATGGAAGGAGACCCTTGTCTCAGCTCCCTCTATCCCAAAATAAACACCAAACAGAAAAATCAAATCTACTCCTTTTACCCCCTTTTCTTAAGACAGGGTCTTAACTCTGTAGCCCAGGCTGGCCTTCTTTTGTGGTCCACACTAGCCTTGTACTTGGAAACTTCCTGGCTCTTCCTCCCAAGCTGAAGGAGGGCTTGTGTCACTGTGATCTGCTACAGTATTTAAAAAGGACAATGGGGGCCCACACCGGGGAACCCCAGAAGAACAGAGCAAAGCAAACTGTATACTTTGTTTTCTACTTGAGGAACTTATTTTTAGCAGCTGGTACTCTGAAGGTATTTTGTTTTTCAGAGTTTCTGTTATGAAAGCTAAAAATAAATGAGAATAAGCTTTAAAGAACAGAGCAAGACCTCTGACCCCATTGTTGCCTTGCTTTGGGAAAGTTGGCCTAAGATTGTAATGCCTTTCGGTTCACCATAGTCAGGAGCTGTGGTAATAGAATCTTTACAAGTTAAATTAATACAAATGTCTGTTTTTGTTTTTCCTTTGTTTCAGGTTTCCCCTCAAAAAACCTATAAGGTAAGTTGTTCAGTTGCTTTTATACGGAAGTTAGAGTTAAACTTTAATTAGAAGCATTCCTTTGAAATTATGGGGATTTTTGTGGTTTTTGAGAGCATGGATTTAAGTAGTACAAACTTTCATAATGCTTCACAGATTGCAAATATAACAGGTGTTGCATATTTTTTTTGGAACACAGCCTTGTTTTGATAATATTTTCAGTGTTTTTAATGTAAGCATTTAAAAAGTTTATTCAAATTGACACTTTAAGGTCACTCCCTATGAAGAAATTTAATTTTAAAATCTGTGACTATTTTGAATTGTGAGTTGCTTGGGGAGGTGCGAATAGATGGTTAGTTTGGGTATGTGTTGTCACGTGACTGCTTGTCATCTTCTTTAAATGAACTTTGTGTTGCGAATTTAGTCTTAGTTATTTTAAGGCAAAAAAGGAAAAAAGTATAGAAAGTATTTAGCTTTTTGTGCCTATGTCTGTCACATACATTTTGAGAGTCCCTAACAACTGAGTCTTAATAGCTTTTGTTCTCTGTCCTTAATTATCATAAATATTATTTAAAACACTGAGATACCATTCCTAATAACTCTAACCTTTCAGTTAAGTAGAAGTGTATGTATCGCAGCGTCTTTCTTCTTGTTTAATTGTCCAACCATCATCTGATGCTTGAAATTGGTTAAATCATAGTAGAAAATAATAATTCTGGTGTCATTTTGGGCCCAGAGGTGGCTGGCTAAGGCTTCAGCCTTAGGAAGGCGACTCTATGTAGTTTGCTTTTATAACTTGTTCTTACATATGTTATATTTCTGTAGTGATTTCAGTTTAACTCTAGTATATATAATGTCAGGGAGTGTGTTGAATTCTTTGGGGCACTGTTTTCTTATTGTTAGAACTTTAAAATCAGTAAACTCTAGGCAGTAATTTTAAGAATAAAATTAACTTTAATATTAGTAAATTTTACTACTTGAGGCCCTTTTATAACCAAGAGCATAGACTGTGCAGTGTATGTGGCATAAGTTGAATTTTAAAATTCTTTGGGAAAAAATAGAGGCTTATGCTATGGAAGACAAACTTATTTCCTTTTTTTTTTTTTTTTTTTGTCTCTTTGGTTCCTGGAGAGATGGCTCAGTGGTTAAGAATGCTTGCTGCTCTTGCAGAGGAGCAGAGTTTGTTCTCTGTAACACATTTGGGCAGTTCACAGTCTCCTGTAACACTAATTGCAAGGGGCTTTATACTGTTCGACCTTCATGGGTACCTGCACACACAGGTACACACAAACCACTGTAAACAGGTTCATTTGCATAATTTTTATATGAGGTTTTACTATTATGCTTTTTTTAATATAATAAATATTCGATTGTTTTAACTTAGGCATGGAAGTATTTTGAACCGAGAGTCACCAACAGATAAGAAACAGAAAGTCGAACGCAGTTCATCACATGATTTTGACCCCACAGGTAAAATTATCTTGTTCTTCCAAAGAATGTTTTTTTGAATAGTGAAGTTCAGAATCATAGCCCTTATGTGGATTGAGACACTCAGGCGTGGTTATTTCTCCCCTCTCAAACTTGCAGTTGTATAGTATTGCCGGAGCCAGCAGGAATGAATGCATACTTACCACGGCATTGTAGATGCCCCAGGGAAGCAACACTGTAGGACTCCTGAGAGATAGAGATGCCCTGATTGGAGATCGAGGGAATACCGAGGTCCTAGAATCAAAACGAATCATGGTGCAAGGAAAAGTGTGTCATTAAATGGAGGATATTGACCACTGGGGACTTCTGCATTCACTTAAAACTCAGTGTGATTGTTGTGAATTGATTAGCTGCAGTGCAACTTAAAAAATTTATGCTTACTGCATTTGAATAAACAAAGGAATGTAAATACACCACTATTTCATCTTCCCTACCCACCTTCCTCTTTATTTTTTAAAGGGGGGATGGGACAGAGTCTTCCTCTGTAGCTCAGGCTGGCTTCCTGCTTCAGCCTCTCAAGTGCTGGGATTGTAGGCCCATGCCACAGTGCTTAGCAGAGACCCTCCCTTTCTTCAAGTACTCTGAACTCGGTTGTCGCTTAGCTCCTGTGGTGCTGATCATCCCGAGAATTTTCATGTTGGCCGATACAATTTATATTCTTTTATTGTTTGTTCGTTTGTTTTTTAAAGATTTTATGTATATGAGTACACTGTAGCTGTACAGATGGTTGTGAGCCATCATGTGGTTGCTGGGAATTGAACTCAGGGCCTCCACTCGCTCTGGCCCCACCTGCTCCAGCCCAAAGATTTATTTGTTATATGTGAGTACACTGTAGCTGTCTTCAGACACACCAGAAGAGGGCGTCAGATCTCATTACAGATGGTTTTGAGCCACCGTGTGGTTGCTGGGATTTGAACTCAGGACCTTCAGGAGAGCAGTCAGTGCTTTTAACTGCTGAGCCATCTCTCTAGCCCACAATTTATATTCTTATAAATAAATAAATCCTTTTTTTAAAATTCAAGATTTATTTATTATATGTAAGTACACTGTAGCTGTCTTCAGACACACCAGAAGAGGGCATCAGATTTCATTATGGATGGTTGTGAGCCACCATGTGGTTGCTGGAATTTGAACTCAGGACCTCCGGAAGAACAGTCGACGCTCTTATCCGTTGAGCCATCTCACCAGCCCCACAATTTATATTCTTAATGCTGTGCACAGGATTGAATTCTGCTGCCCTTTCCTTTCCCCATGTAATCTCAGTGTTTGCTTAATAGTTTTTTATTAGATATTTATGTATGTTCTTTGAGCAAGTATTATTTTGTTTAGTTGTGTGTCCCTGGGACAAAAGATAAACAACATACCAATCTCAGATAATTATGTCTCTTAAAGACATTTGTACTTAGAAATGTAATTTTAAATATTTGACAGAATATTTTTGCATGAATAATTGGAATATTTCATACTTTTATAATAGTTTTCTTAATTTTGAACAAGTATTATAAGCATTTAAGAAGGAAAAACTAGGAAGTAAGCAATGAATAATTTGCTTTGTATCTTGTGTTGTGGTAAAGAAATTAATAGTTTAGAATCCTTTGGTGATGTGGTGGGAGCCATAACATGTCACAGGTCTCCATGAAGAGAGAGTGCCACACTTCTGATACCAGGACCCAGGCCATGGACAGAGGCTCTTGGTTATTTCTATAGCTACTCATTGGCTTTGATAATGGCCCCACGTTTCACTGTCATAGTCTTATATTCTGTTTGCTTGTCTGTGAAGTGCCATTTCAGCAGAGACCCCCTTCTCAGGGAGCCGGGCGTAGCTCTCAGTGCTGTGTTCATCTCTGCAGTTATCAGATGATTCCTGGTGTGGACCATTCACCTGTTGTTTTGTTTGTATTTTTAATTGCACTCTTTTCTTCCATAATCTGTAAATATGTCATTCATTACCTGTGCTGTTCATGACTGTTCTAAGTGCTGTCATCTGTGATATTCATGCTCCATGTTTGCACGATTTAACTTGATCATGACTCGTTCTTTTATCCCCATGAAATTTCCCCCTTACGTTGGTCTCCATATTTTCTATATCT
Organism: Apodemus speciosus; assembly: GCA_002335545.1. NCBI lineage: Eukaryota > Metazoa > Chordata > Mammalia > Rodentia > Muridae > Apodemus > Apodemus speciosus. The sequence goes on from BDUI01006560.1 coordinate 58,499, forward strand.
CTCCTTTTCTCCCGCTCTTGTGCAGATAGCTCCTCCAAGAAGACAAAATCTAGTTCAGAGGAGAGTAGATCCGAGATCTATGGTAAGCTGATGTAGCTAACGTGGCCGTGCACCTCTGCAGCTTGCTTCGCGCTCTCTCAGTTTGTTTTTGGTAACTGCAGCCTTTCTTGTCTGCTCTGCATGGCGTGATCTCCTGCAGGGAAAGGGAGCCTGGGGTTCCACGTGGCTGTGAAATGGAAGCTTAAGGTGACTAGAAACTAACATGGTAGGTTAAGAATAGGCCATGTCCCCTACTTCCTCCTTGTTTATCTTAGCAAGGTGGGGCAGACTCCCTGAATAGCAATGGTGGGCTTTGAATCATTGGCTGCCTCTCTGGTCTCATCTGCAGGCTTTGAATTCAGTAGAATTTAAGCAGCTCAGTCATTTCTTATACTTATAGGAAATGACATCATTTCTCTGTGTTAGCAGTTCTTTGAAATTTCTTGTTTTATCTTTTATTTATTAATTTTAATTGGTTTGTCACCTGTGAAAGTCATTCTTATCAAATGTATCCCTAATTGCAAAATTTTTAAAGTATTTTATTTTTAGGCTTAAAATATTTGTGCCTTCTGGAAGTTTCACTGAAACTTACTCTTAATAGGAAAATTTCAAAATACCTTTAAAAACAATCTTCAGAAACAGTTTAACCTGACTGATGAGCTTTTCTAGCACATGATGAAAATAGAGTGTTTCCACATCGGCTTCGTAACTGCGACAGACTTTATGAAGTTCACAGAGCTTTCCTCTTTGTTTTTTTTTTTTTTTTTTTTTTTAAGCTTTTTAGAACATGGTTTTACTGTGCACCCCCAGACTGTCCTAGACACACCGTGTAGCTCAGCTGACCTCACACTTGGAGTATCCTCCTGTCTCTGCTTGCTGAGTGCTGGGATGGCGTGCCTGCACCAGCACACCCTGCTCCCTAGTTAGCTTATTAAGGCAAGGGATAAGGAGGTAAGGCGTCTGGGGCCAGACGAAACCGTTCCCTGAAGACGGAACCCATGAAGTCTTCTCTAACAGAACGAGGTCCATTGGATGGAAGTTGACTCAGATGGGTCTGGCCTTCCTTGGCCCTATATGAGGAGGAAAATGTATGAAATTAATTGTCCGTACCTCCTGAGAACATTTGCCTGCTATAGGACTTAGCGCCACGAAGCCTCAGTGCTTGGTTCTGAACAGCTATGCTCGCCTACGGTACATGCGCATATGCTTTTCTCGGTTGTGTGGTCAAAACGAATCCTTGTGACAGCCTAGCTTAAGTAGTGTTTAATAGGCTGTGTGTCTGTTGTAAGTAAGGTGCTTCCTGTCTTTTCTTGCTTAGGAATGTGAACATTATCTGCATCTCCATCCTTCCTAGCAGCCATGTTCACTGCTTTTCTCGATTTTGCTGTGTGTAGGAGCTTGTTCATGTTGGATGAGGATTAATGATCTAGGAATCTGTCAGAAAATACTGTACCAGTATTTTTCTTAGAATGAGGAGCTTTATACTAGTCCAGACATGGCTTGGTAGAGACAGAAGCACCTACGCATGCTCAGGGAGCAAGGGTGCTTCTCAGTGTATCTGTCCCGTGAGAACCCTTGAAACACCTTTTTTTGGGTGGTTGTTGGTGGAGGAATTGAACTAGGAGTTCCCAGTAAGCCTTCATTAGAGGGCTAAGTTAACATGGCAGCTAGCGTGCCTCTCTCATGGTGAATGTGTGTGTGGAGAGCTACTTTAGACTGTGCAGTTAGCTTAGGTGAAGAATATGTTCTAGGGAGCCAGGGGAAATTTGGAGATGGTACGTGACTAAGTAGAGTCCTAGCAACCAGAGACATTCTGCTCAGCCAGGGATTTGCTTTCAGCCTACTCAGGCTGTGGAGAGAGGAGACTGATAAAGTTCTTTAGTTGAGTGCACAGTACAAATGTCATTCAAATAATTTCAAACTTATTTTGTCATTCTTAGAGTTGCTTTGAGTGTTAGATTGACTGTGTTTGTTTGAAGAGGAAAGTGAAAGGGTTGCTTCCTTAAACAACTTGTCAGTGTAGTCTAGTCAACATTCTATTTG
>BDUI01006560.1:71739-82240 GCA_002335545.1 Apodemus speciosus
ATAGATTAAAGAGATGTGGACACTTGTCCCAAATGACTATTATATCTTTTGCTATTATCATACAGTGGATTCTTTTGTTTTGGGTTCTGTAATTTCAGGTAGATAATATTATATTAAAGGAGATAACACTTTATAGATGAGATTGAGTCTTCAAGCAAACAAATCATAAACCAAGTCTGACCCACACTGGGTAGTAGAAGCAGGATTTGAACCCAGGTCTGCCATACTTTACARCCTATGTTTTAACTGTGTTACATTACTTCTCTTTAAAGAAGATTTGTCAGTGAATCACATGTTAAGCAATTCATTTCTTACACAGATGGAGCAGCCATGCGTGCTGGAGTACAAACAGGTGATCGAATCATCAAGGTAAAGCAACCAGTGYTGTGGGGGTCATGGTGGGACTGCAGAGCATGCCTCGCCTAGATTCCTTTTCGCACCTGGGGTTTCATAAAAAGCMGCTCTCTGCCCTTTATACAAACTTTCTCCATTTGTTTTAAAGTTAACATTACCCCTTATTGAAAGGTACAATAAAAGGCTGTTTAAATGGAGTCACCTTTGTTCTTGAGTAGGAAAGAAACTCATTTTTAAAAGCTCATTTCTSTACAAATCAATCTATTAGCAAGAAATACTCATACAGATAGGGTTATGCTGGTCAGTTGTTACTTGCAAATTGATTATTGTTGCAGATGAACTTTTTAAAGAAGCTGATATAGAGTCCCTAGTATACATCAGGCTCTGCGTTTGATATCCAGCACCAGGAAAACAACAAAGAGTCAAAAAGCAAAAGACAAGTAGCTGAGGAAAGAAGTGTCCTGTGTGAGGGGAGACGACACGGGTTAGTTTAACTGAGTTAAACTGCGTTAGCTTTAATGGAGACCAGAAGCAGGCCTTGAGGACTCRRGTTTTGAGATAAGGTTTCATGTACCCCAGGCTGGGCAGAAACTTCTGATTTTCCTGCCTCCCAAGTGTTGGCATTCCAGATGCTCATCACCATGTGTAATTTGAATGAACCTGGGGAGCAAGCTCTGGGCTTCATGCCTGATAGTCAAGCACTCTCTTAGCTGAGCTGTATCTCCAGCCCCGAGCCCTGTGAACTCTGATTATTAGAAGAGGAGTAGATTTCTCAGGAATTTCTGTTGAAACAGTTGAATAATTTGATTACCTAAAAGTAATTATATAGGTAAAGGGAACATTCTTGAAAGTATTTAAAAGTCTTAAGAGCATGATAATCTTTATTGTAAAGAACACTTGTGTGTGTGTGTGTGTGTGTGTGTGTGTGTGTGTGTGTGTGTGTGTGGTATATACATATAGGTCTGTATGATGCAGGTATATGTACATGCGTGAAGACCAGAGGAGTCTTGTCAGTGCCCACCCATTTCCTGACCAAACCCCTTACTTGCTGTCCACTGTGCCCTCCCCTCTCTAGGCCAGCAGTTAGGAAGCCCCACAAACCCTTCTTTTCTCCCTCCCGTCCTCCTCTCTGAACTCCTCCAGCCTCTGCCTGGTGGTGGGATACAGGCCTGGGAAGCCACACCAGGCTTTTCTTACGTGGATGCCGGGGCTCCAGACGTGTGCAGCAAGCACTCCTACCYACTGTGCCATCTTCCTTCCCAGCCCAAGAGCACTGTTTAATTACAAAAAGCAATTAAGTGGCTTGGTGGGGCACATGTGCAATTCAGCCCTGGGAAAGCAGGCAGGAGCATCATCCACAGATTTGAGGCCAGCCTGATCTACATAGTAGGTTCCAGAACTATAGRCCCGCTCTGAAAAAGCAACAGAAATTAGGTGAATAAATTATTGAGAAAAATAGTAATTCTTATAGAAAAATAAGCAAATAATTTCATCAGAAAATTCTTCAGACTAATTTGAAGTAACTAAATTGCTGCTGATCATTGCCATTGATGTAATGAAGTAGAAATTGAAATGGTCGGTGAGCAACGCTTCTCATCGCCAGGAAGTTTGATGACGGACATGAAACAGATGCAGCAGCATGGCTTCTTTCCAGGGCTTCAGCATTAGTTATGAAAATCTGTTTATTGGAAACTGTAAATATATATTAAAGTTTCTGAGTGTATTGCCTTGGTCAGCCAGTTTGTTTTTAGGGATTTATTTAAGGAAATATCATGTACAAATGTGCCACACAAGATTTGTCAGACACTGAAAACTCAATCTGCCATCTAAGTGTGCATGAACGGGGTTGGGGGTGGGGTGGGGTGTAAAGCAAAAGCCCTGTCTCTTTAAGAAAGACTAGACTAAAGCGGCAGAGTACCTACCTGTAATCCCAGCACTCAGGACAGTCAGGGAGAGGCAGGAGCTCATGGCCGCCTGTGTCTTAGGGCTGTGTGGCAGAGTAGCAGTTAGGAAGACTGGGTTCWCTGGGTTCCCTGGAGTCTGTGTTGAGAGGTGACAGTGTGAAAAAGAAAGTGGTTGCCGTCTGCGCCCATGTTTGCATGCTAAAGGTTACTGAAAATGTTGAATGTCGAAGTCAGCAGCAACAACCTGAGACACGGTGAGCATCCTGCTGTATTGTGCATATGTTGTACATGGATGTGTACACGAGTACATGTGTACACGAGCATGTTCAGCCCAGAGAACCGCTTCAGCGCTGTTCCTTGGGTGCTGTTGACCTGATTTTGGTCTGCTTGCTTACTAGATGGGGCCGGCTAGCCAGTGGTCCAGGCTCGTGCTGTCTCATGTGGGTTCTGGGGACCCAGCTCAGGCCCTCATGCTTGACCGGCCCAGCAAGCACTTTATGGACTGAGCTGTCTCCACGGCTCCCTACACTCGTGGGTTTCTACTTGCCYGAGAAAAAGTATAAAATCAATGTTAGATCTGTGTTTGATGTGAGGCTTGATGCCCCAGTGAGGAATGCGAGCAGGGAGGCAGGAGCGGCTGGGTGGGGAGCAGCCTCATAGAAGCAGGGCAGGGGTTGGGATAGGGGTTTCCAGATGGGAAACAGGGAAGAGGATAACATCTGAAACTTTTTTAAATAATATATTCATTAAAAAAACATCTGGTTTGATAGTTTTACCTTAATTTGTTTGTTTAGTGCAGACCTTGGCTAACATTTTTTTCCTATTTTTTTCTGAAAATTAAGTTTCTTTGTAAAGATTACATCATGTTTGAAAGATTAAAAGTAAATTGAGTATTATTACACAACACTATTATTTTTGATTGTTGTTTTGAGAAATCATTCTACTCTTAGTAATTAAAAGCAACRATTTTTTTTGCCTTTTGGTAGGCTCCTGTACAGTTATGGTAGCCTTATGCTGTTGATCCTCTGTCTCCTCCTCCTCAGTACTCAGGTGACAGTCAGTTACTATCAGTGCCCGGTTTATGCAGTGCTGGGAATAGAACCCAAGGCTCCTCCGTGCATGTACRCGCGTGCTCTGCCAGCTGAGCTACGGCCCCAGCCCTCAAGACATTTTTGAATTGGCGTAGTTCAACAAACCTGGGAAGGATTTGCTGTTGGCTTTTTTTTAACCTAAATTAAAAAAAAATTATATGGATGTTTTGCTCCCCTTATGCTGTGTAGCACATCTGTGCCTAATGCCCGCGGAGACCAGGAGACAGCATTGGATTCCCTGGAACTGGAGTTATATAGATGGTTGTGGGCCACCATGTGGGTCCTGGGAATCAAACCTGGATCCTCTGGAAGAGCACTGTAGTCTTTAATTGCTGAGCCATCTCTCTCTAGCAACAATATCAAGATTTTATAAATCTGTTTTCAAGAATATTTTGTATTTACCATGTTGATTAAGTTGCAGTTTCTTTGAAACTATGGATGTTTGACTCTTACATCGCAGTGTGCCATTGTCATCTATAAATATGGTGGGCTTGTCTTCTCAGCTGTCCTAGGGTGCTGTAGCCAGTGGCCACCAGTCACTTAGATACACCGCCTTTAATCGAAGGCCTTGTTTTGTTGCTGGATATATAGTGGAAAAATAAATTTTGGACCAAGTGTCTATTAGTACACAGTAAGTCTTGAAGTCACTCTGTGTCTGTTGTTCTAATTAGCTCTATTTGATACAGATTCTTTACATTTTCTTACAGGTGAATGGTACTCTGGTGACTCATTCAAATCATCTGGAGGTGGTGAAACTAATCAGATGTAGGTGAATGTTATTTTTTAATTTGTTTTCTCAAACCATTAAAACAAGGGTCACCAAGCATTTTTCTGTAACTGGTCAAATACCAAATGTTTTCGGCTTTGAGAATTACATTGTTACTACTGGAACTTGTTACTGTAGCCCAAAAGCATGTGTGGACAACATGTAAGTGAATGGGGTTGGCTTAGTTCCAATAAAACATTTGGCAAACGGTCTGTGATCTAGGTTGAGCACTGTAACCCAGTGTCCCCTCCCTCCCAGTGGAAAGTCTAAGGTAAAAATTTACTAGTTATTTTATGTCAGGTCCCTGCTTCAGTTCATCTGTTTAAAAGGATATAAATCCTGGCAGTCAAGGAGCTTGAGAATCAGATACAGTGTCCTGAGAAGAACTTTAGAAATCATATAGTGCAGTCACTTTACCTCAGATCAGTAAATGGTTGGGAAATGAAGCCAATCTCTCAGAGAAGTGCAGGGCTCCGGATTTACAGTGTTCAGGTCTGTACAGTACAACAGGAGGGTTGAAAATGGGTGGTGCTTTTCTAAGCTGACAGCAAGGTAGAGGTGGGCCAAGTTCCAGTACCAGCAGGGCCTCAGTTTCTCTATATTTACAGGTTCAAGCGAGGATTCAATGGTTTTTGTGAGTTTTGCTTCTATTGATGATAATGGTGGATATTTGAGATATTGGGATTCAGTGAAGTCCTGAAGCCCTCCACCCCAACCCCGTTGTGGTTTGGTGTTACTTTCTAGCTTCACCCCCTCTGGAAAAGAAGTTATGGGTTTGTGATGGCTTCATTCTTTGCATGGATGATAGCATGACGGCCGCTCCAGAAGCAGAGAAAGGCATTTTTATGTCTTGTCCTCTCAGCTTCTGCTTCTTTGTCCCAGCCTGGCTTGGGTGATGGGCATCTGTCATGTTTTTAAAGAAATATAAAAGTGGAAAGAGAAAGCTGAAAATAAATGGAATTTGGCAGAAAAGGAATGTGTGATTGTGTCAGGGCATTTCATAGTAAGTACAGTCTAAAAAAAGAGAGCTATTTATAGCCAAGCAGAATCACTTCATTTCTCTTACCGAGGACAGACTTACACGGTCAGTGACCTGGGCTCCACTGTGGAGGTTAGGTTAGGCTTGCTAGGATGCCCTGGATATGCTAAGTGGCGTGGCTTTGAGCTTGAGACCTGCCTCAGCCTCCTGAGTGATGAGAGTTATATGTGTGTTACATGCCAMGTCTGCCTTAACAAACTAAGTTCCTTTAAGGCCTTTTTCAAGGGATGAGGATTGGAGTAGGGGTTCAGACTGAGTTGTATGTAGCCTAGGGTAGCCTCAAACCCATTGTATAGCTAAGGCTGTCCTTAAAATTTTGATACTGTTGTCTTTATCTGATATTTATGCTGATATTATAAGCATAAACCTCATACATGATTTATACAGTGCCATGGTCGGAACCCAAGGCATCACACATGGTAGGCAAGCACTCTGCAGACGTAACGATGCCCCAGCCCTAAGGATGGCCTCTTCTGAAAGCTGTATCCTGGTTCTGTCGTGGCCACCCATTGCTTGTGCAATCCTGGTTACTTGTAGCCTATTTTCTAATGTCCACTCCAAACATCATCAGRGTGATTGACTTCTGGTTTCTTTTGAACCAGTTAAAGAATAGAAAGAGCTAGATGGAGGTGAGCATATGGGCTAGTAAGACGGAATAAACRGCTTTCTCACAAAGACTACTAAGACCGAAAGCCTTATTTCAAAGTATACTTGCTGGGCATTGTGGTGCRTAGTTGTGATACCAGTACTTGGGAGGCTTGAGGCAGGAGCATCACAAGTTCAAAGGTTACCTTGCTGCAGAATGAGTTCAGGGTCATCTTGGGCAACTTAGGTTATCTCGAGATAAAAAGTATCTTAAAAGGTTTACCTCAGGAGTAAGTTACTCGACAATCATGCATTTCCTGGGCACAGTCCTCACTACCTCAGATAAAGAGAAAAAAGTTTTTTAAAAAAAGTTTCTCAACAATGTCACTTTTTTTCTTTTCTTCCTTTTTTTTTATTGGATATATTCTTAATTTACATTTTATTTCCCTTTTCTTTTCTTCTTTTTCTCTCCACCTCACCACCTCAAGCTGGTTCCTATGTAGCTCTCACTGTCCAGGGACGCCCACCTGGGTCGCCCCAGATCCCACTTGCTGATTCTGAAGTAGAACCATCAGTCATTGGACATATGTCTCCTATTATGACATCCCCTCATTCCCCTGGAGCAGCCGGGAATATGGAGAGAATCACTAGTCCTGTGCTTATGGGGGTAAGATCAGAACATCTTAGTAGATGGTCAGTCATATAAAGATGTCTTTGCTTTGTATTAAGAATTTTGTGTATTAAACTTATTAGTGAACTTCCAGTCAAGATTCTAGAATATACTTACTTATAGAAATTACATAATTATCTGGAATAATTATTGTTGTAGCAAATTTAGTTGAACTATTAGATACATACCATGTATCAAATAGTGTACAATCCACAGAGATATGGTTATATTTTTAGCCTGTGCTCAAAGTTGTTAGTCATCTGACAGGGTCTGCTTTTTGAAGATAGGAGTGTTTGTTTTGTTTACCACTGTGTTCCTAATGCCTGAAATATTGCTCAACATATTGGAGGTGCTTAATAAACCTTTATTGAACGAGGTTAAGACTCTATAAGTAACCACAAGAAACAGACAGAATGTAGACACAAGGGGGAAAATACTAAGTTCTGTGAGGCTTTCAAGGAGGAGAAGGCACATCCAGTTGCGATTTTGAGGATCTTTAAAGAATGGCTGTGTTCGAATTTAGCTGTTTATAATGGGGGACGGTGGTAGCCATGGTGAGGAAGGCAGACAGGTGGAGAAGATAGAATAAACACAGCTGAGAGCCAAGAAAGTTCCAGAACATTCAGAAAAGCAAGAAAGCAAGACTTTTGTTTAGCTAGTGCCAGTTAAGGAGGTACTGGTGGGAAGTGGCTTAACAAAAGGTCATCTGTGTATTCACAGTTGGTGAGCAAGTTTACAAGTAACTGAGAATCCATTTAACTGGGAGAGGGATGTGATTATTACAGGTGTATAGGAAGACACAGAAATTTGTAAAACGAGTGATGAGCTGGGAGTTATCTCAGATTTCCCGCAAGCTGGAGCGGGAAGTTGGAAGGAAGCATGGGATTGGCGGATGCATTGAGAGGGATGCGTTGAGATGGATGGAGGGATGYATGCGTGAATGCATGTTTGATGGGAATGTCTCAACTGGGAGAGTAGAATCAACAGATTTGCACTTCTGCAATTCCAGTTCTCCAGCTGATACCCACAGTGACTGTTCTCTTGAACATAGTTTAGTGAAGGCGAACCAAAAAGGCAGAACTGTCTCTGTGCCTTTCTTAATGTTACGAGCCCTCTTCAGTCATTCCTGCCAGGAGTAGGAATTGACACAGCAGCGTYTCTTGGCTTTCAGTTTTAGCCTCATTTCTCCTGTACTGTGTTCGTATCCTTTTCTAGGAGGAAAACAATGTGGTCCATAACCAGAAAGTAGAGATTCTGAGAAAAATGTTGCAGAAGGAACAGGAACGGCTGCAGGTACGGAGATAGCCTGGGCTCTTAGCAGGCCAGAGAACCTGGAGTTACTGTTGCCCAGAACCAGTGAAGAGAACTGTACTAGTGCCAGCAACTGTTGTGCTAGCAGTGGCTTTTTCTCCACCTGACAAAGGTAATTAATTTCTAAGATGTTGTTATAACTTTCAGTTACTGCAGGAAGATTATAACCGAACGGCCACCCAAAGGTTGCTCAAGGAGATCCAGGAGGCCAAGAAGCACATCCCGCAGCTTCAGGAGCAGCTGTCCAAAGCCACCGGCTCCACCCAGGTACTGCACTACCGACGCTCTGCCCGGTGTGAGCAGAGCGTCGGGGCCTGTGGCAGAGGATGTCGTAATTCCCTTTGGAAAGTGATGTTTTTAGCAAAGGATAACAGGGTGTTCTGTGAAGGATATTACGATGTAATGATTAACAGAAGTAAATGTGGGCCTCCGATTGTTTGCTTGCTTTGGTTCCATTGAAATTCAGGAGAATTGAGCACTTTTGATTTGCTGTGACAAACCAGAAATGTAGTTGAGAGTAGCCGCACTTTTGGGGTCCACACTGTTACAGTGTCCACCGACACTGTTTTTTAAGGAGGGATGTGAAGCTTTTGCACACTAAAGGGCACTGTGGCAAATACATGGGCAGACATTCTTTAGCATCCTGAAACTAGATACTGCTGTTCTCTTCTATTTTGCAAATGTGCTTAAGACTTAWAGACTGATTGCACAAAAGTGATAAGACTTGAGTTTAAGGCCAGGCATGGCATAGCACTGAGGCCAGAGGATTGTACCTGGGCTACAAGGTAAGAGACTGAYTCTAGGAAAAGAAAAAGAGAAAGACAAAGAAAACCTGAAATCCAAACTCATTGTSATCTCCAAGCGTCACTATTTATTTAGCTTTGCATAGGCAGGATGTCACTTTAATAATGCTTCCTGCCTTATCCTTCCCAGTGCCAGGATCACAGTTGTGCCCTATCATCAGTGGACATTTTCATAATCTTTGTTTTTCTTTATAGATGCAGAGTCTAACTGTATCTTCCTGACTAGCCTCACGCTTTGGCTATGTCGCCCAGGCTGGCCTTGAACTCAGAAATCCGCCTGCCTCTGCCCCCCAAGGTGCTGGGATTACAGGCGTGCACCACCACCGCCCAGCTTATGTTTTTATTATTGAATAAAAACAAGGTATTTACCTAATACAAACAATAGTAATGTACTTTTATAGCTTGTGACCAAATATTGAACATTTAATGAAACTCAGAAGTAGTGGGAAGACATTTAAATAGAAGTAGTATAATAGTTTTTACTAATGGCAGACAATCTAAATGATGTAAGTTAATGCTCTTGTATATATGTTTGTGGTGGTAGTTACTATTGGAACTTTTATTCTGTGTTAAAACATCGCTTTCCCTGTCTTCATGGTTGTTCATTTTAGGTTTCTAGAACTCATAGTTGTTTATCCTTTTWACTGTAAGTACTTTGACCTTAACTATTTTTGGTCACATCGGTAGCTAGCCTTTAGCTGTATTCGTGTAGAATGTATGGGCCTGTTTCCTTATACATTCAGTAATCACCATTGTCTCCTATGATTGATCTGWATGATTCTTAAATCTGTTTTAGGATGGAGCAGTAATTACAYCCTCCAGGCCATTAGGTGACGCCCTAACACTCAGYGAGSCAGAAACAGATCCTGGAGATGGCCTGTGCAGGACTGACTGGAGCAGCGGAGATGCTTCTCGGCCCAGTAGTGACAGTGCAGATGTAAGCTTTAATCTTTTAAATCGTATCTTCTTGTATTTTCCTTATAGCCCCTTTCTTAAGYTATGTGGGTTTCCAATGTTGTCTTTTATAGTGAAAGTTTTTATATTGTAATTTGGTGAACAGAAGTTCTGAGCACTATTCTATGTGAGCTTTTAATTCCAGAGTTCACTTTTTCCCCAGGCATTCACTGCAGAGTGTTTCTTGTAGGGATGGAATTTCCCAGCAGGCTTCTTGTTTGTAGATAAGWGAGGCCAATGCTTGTGCTTTTTAGCTCAAATGAGAGGCCTACTGTTGGTGTCTTTAAAGCACGTTAATATTCCAGTTGTGGTCAGAATGACTCAGTCTTGAATCATGAGGCACTTTGCCATTGCAAAGAGAAGCAGCCTTTATCCTGATAGACTTAGTTACTAGCCTGGTTTTACTGACGGTCTTGTCTTGATTGACACAGAGACTATCAGACGGATGTATTTGTTCATAAACATGTGTTAGGTTGAGTATGATGTAGAGCCATAGTTTCATGAATACTAAAAGCTAAACCAGGCTAAGTAGCACATAAGCTTGAATCTTAGTACTTGGAAGGCAGAGGCAGGAGGATCTCTGTGAGTTAGACGGTACCCTGGTCTAAATAGAGAATTCCAGGCTAGCCAGGGCTACATAGTGAGTCTCAGGCTATCAGCATTGCTTATGCACCATTATTTTATGCATAATTCTAGTGATAGACAAGAAATAGGTCATCTTCTTTAAGGACAATGAGGTCATAGGCTGAGGTAATGTATCTGTGGGCTCTGCAATCAAGCTAGTAGATTGTGACTGGTGATGTTTTTAAGACAAGCACAAGACATTAGGTGTGTTGTGTATAGAAGAGGTGTTGTTACAGCTTGTGACTTGTGGGCACACAAGAACTCGTGAGTTGTTTAAGATGAAGGAAAACTGAGGCCTGTGCTCTAAGCTGTTATCTAGGCTACCTTTGAGTTCAGTTTCTAAAGTAAGGAAAATTTGAGAACCGTTTTTTTTTTTTTTTTTTTTTTTTTTTTTTTTTTT
>BDUI01006563.1:0-14509 GCA_002335545.1 Apodemus speciosus
CATTGAGCTTGAGGTGAGCTGTAACGATCAACATCTACTGTGCATCAAGTCAACATCCCCGTGATCCAAACAGCATGTGAATGTCTTTGCTTTTGAACTGAGGCAATTTGGCCCCAAGAGCTGAAATGACTTGCTCATCACACACACAGCAAATGAATTGAACCCTTTAAGGACTCAGAGGAGGGCATTCAATTTGAATTGAATGTTTTTCCCGGGACACCTCACTGAGAGCTAAAGAACTACTAGGAGCTAAAGAGCAGGTAGATGATTGAAKATAATTTCCCTTTCTGTGACTTCTGGACCTCAAAATTTAAATCAAAACTACCAAACTTTAAAACTGAAGGAGTCTGCTCTAAAAGGGGTGAGGAGGAACTCAATCTCAATCCCCTTAAAAAAAGACTAAGAGGGTTGTTCCCTCYTCTTGAAAACTAAAACAAAACTGAGGTGAGTCTGAGGCCAGCCTGCTGATTGCATCAGAGGCGAAGATGAAAAGAGGAGAGAGAGAGGTGGGCAGGAACCCTAAACCAGCAAGCTGAGGGGCTGGCCTGGAGGCTCACATTATCAGACATTAGTCAGAGAAGGATGTGCTTTAGCTGGCTTAGAAGAAAACTGAAATAACATGTTAATTTTAGGTTCTTTGATATTTTTTTCCTGGAGATATTTTGTTTTGATACGTCCAACAACGGCCAAAGAGAAAGGCTCAGAAGACAGACATAATAAAAACAGCAGATGACCCAGGGCAACTGCACGTGAGCTCCATTTTCTTAGTCTACAGYCCCAAACTGCAGATCACCGAGACGCTGCAGGGCCCACCCCCAAGAGAACTTAGAGTGAGGTTCAATGCTGCAAAGCCCCTGCACTGGGGCTCCTTTAGCTAATGTCTCTGAGACCTGTTAAAACTAAGAGGCTTCTGAGAAGGACACAAACATGCAACTCATTTGGAGGGCCCTTAGCTTACTGGGGCATGGAGGAGTGGTTACCCATAAGAGTCCTAGTTGCTCAGCCTGGAAACTCCTTTTGGGCAAAGTGAAGACTGGATTCTAGAGGTTTAGAAACCAGGCTGTCACTGTTGGTGGGGTGGGGCAAGGGTGGTATACTCATCCACTTAACCAGCATTTATTGTCAAAAGTGGAAACATAATCATAAAAACGAGAGCCTGAAAACACGATTGGGAGATAGTATGAGATAGGGTTTTTTATTTTCCATTTAGTTCAGCTCCAAACTATAGAGATGTTGGCCAGAGTAAGTAAAAGCAAGGATTAAAGAGGGATTGGGACAAGGGCATGGTGAGAGGAGCTGGGAAAGAGAGGGAAAAAAAGATCTTGTATTGCATAGTTGTCTATAATGCTTGCCCTTTAAAGATTTGTTTTGTTGATTAAGTGTCTGGCAGGRTGTAGAGGGCAGTTGCATGGGAATGCAGTTGCTCCTGGGACCCAGAGACAATGGATTCCTCTGGAGCTGGAGTCACAGGCAATTGTAAGCTGCCCATGTGGTTGCTGGGAACCAAACTTGGGTCCCCTGCAAGAATACTACAAGCTCTTAGCACCTCTCCAGCCCCGAATGCTTACCTTTAAGAAGTGCACGTGTGTATATGTCATTAACAATTTTACCTGAATGAACATGAAAACTGTGTTTATATAAGATCATAGGGTTAAGTGATGACTGTTCCCTATTGTCAAGGAAGCTTAAAATAGAATACTGAGAAGCAGAGAAGAGTAAAAGAAGGAGAAACTAGAACTKWTTACAAGAACAGTATAGGGAAGGACAGCAGCTTCTTCTGCCAACTGGTCAACCAGCATTTTGAAGTGATACCCAGTTGTGTTGCTTGTAGCTATATATGTCCTAGGCTATATTCCTTCCCTTCCCTTCTCTTTGAACTCAGACATTTTGGAGTTTTTTCTGTTAAAAATTGGTTCACTCTAGGAGAAGGCATTAGAAAGTGTGGGGAATCAGCACACACAGCGGAAGGGCCCATTTATATGATCCCCCTTTGATATTACAGCTCTGACCAGCTGCGTTCTTACCTACCAGCTTCCCAGCTGGATCTTAAGAAAGATGTTTCAAAAAATAAATTGCCAGAAGCAAAGAAAAACATTAATACATTTAAACATGCTTGAGGTGAATCATTCCTAGAAGCACAGACTTCAAACAGGTAATCATTAAAATTATAAATGTTGACTCTGAGGCCTGTTCTCCAAAGGGCAGGGATGTCAAGCTTCCTGTTACAATACTCTGACAACTCTCTCTTCACATAATTGGTGCCAGTGTCTCCAGATTTTCTTTTCTTTCTCTCCAGGGAGCCCTACTTCTGGGAAACTACCTAGAAAACGTTTACAAGTTAGTAGTAGCTGCTGGTCAATACCTACCCAGAATGATCAGCATAATTTCGCAGTGAAACACAGGCTTGTCACTGATAACAACATTAGTTTATATCCCACTCACACATTCATGCCATGAATTCAAATACTATTTAATTAGTGTACCAAAATTATAAGGCACTAGGAAGAAAGAATACTTCCTTGATCTTAAGGAGCACACAGCCTATCAAAATCAAAGTAAAGCCTAATGTGTGCTTTAATAAGGCATTTTAATATGGGTGCCATTCCTTTGCCACTCCTAGGGAGCTTCTTCCTGCACTGTTTCCCATTGACCTTTGTGGATCGGGAGAAAATGGATCCCACTCAAGGGGATCAGAGTAGGCCAAACCATACATTACTTTGGCACAAGGATTATTCTGATCTGGTCAGCTGGGCAAACAACAGATTCAAATGAAGCTCTTAGTGTCCCACTCTCAGCCTGAAAATGGCACAGATTCCTGTCTGTGATGGGGACTCCTCCCCACACCAGAAAGGTAGGGATGACTTACTAAAGAAGACACTGGCTTGAGTGAATATCAACAGTCTTACCAAGGGACTCAATTATCTACCACCCTCATATATTTACCATTTGCAAATTAATGTCCCTAGAAACCTAAGCATTGTCCCCCAGTGTTGCCAGGCTATATCTCTGTTAAGATGACATACACACTTCTGTGGCTTTAAGCTCTTGCTCCTCKTTTCCCTTCGGAATACTTCCACATGTTTATGTAAAAAATCATTTATCCAATTAATCCTTGTTGGTTTAATTTTTCAGCATCAACTAAATGGGAGATACGATATACATCTCACAGAGGAAAGGAAGCAACAAAGCCTGTGCTACACAGTGTAGAGGGCTGGGAGGGGTGGTGTAAGCTGAAGAGATCAAACTTTCATAACTGTTCACTACACCTTGAAAAAGAAAGTTGCCTTGGGTGAGACACATAGAAACATCAGGGTAGGTGTGAAGACATCAGAGACAAACGCAGCTTAGAGCTGCTTGCATCTGGAAAAAGCCAACATTCCACTTCAATACACTGACAGTTTTATTTTACTTCATGTTTCTGAGCCAAAGTCTCACATATCTAAAGCTGGCTTTCAATTTGCTATATAAATGATCTTGAACCAGTGATTCTCCTGCTTCTGCCTCCCAAGTTCTGGGATTACAGATGTGTGCCATCAAGCCTGCTGCTATGCTGAGAACTGTAGACAAACTCTTCACCAACCGAAATACAACTCCAGCTCTGTACTTTAATTTTATTCTTCAAAAGGATGAGTGGTAGAATACTTGCTTAGTGAATGCAGGGTCCTGGATTATAGTCTTGGAACCAGGAAAAGAAAAAANTTACAAGAACAGTATAGGGAAGGACAGCAGCTTCTTCTGCCAACTGGTCAACCAGCATTTTGAAGTGATACCCAGTTGTGTTGCTTGTAGCTATATATGTCCTAGGCTATATTCCTTCCCTTCCCTTCTCTTTGAACTCAGACATTTTGGAGTTTTTTCTGTTAAAAATTGGTTCACTCTAGGAGAAGGCATTAGAAAGTGTGGGGAATCAGCACACACAGCGGAAGGGCCCATTTATATGATCCCCCTTTGATATTACAGCTCTGACCAGCTGCGTTCTTACCTACCAGCTTCCCAGCTGGATCTTAAGAAAGATGTTTCAAAAAATAAATTGCCAGAAGCAAAGAAAAACATTAATACATTTAAACATGCTTGAGGTGAATCATTCCTAGAAGCACAGACTTCAAACAGGTAATCATTAAAATTATAAATGTTGACTCTGAGGCCTGTTCTCCAAAGGGCAGGGATGTCAAGCTTCCTGTTACAATACTCTGACAACTCTCTCTTCACATAATTGGTGCCAGTGTCTCCAGATTTTCTTTTCTTTCTCTCCAGGGAGCCCTACTTCTGGGAAACTACCTAGAAAACGTTTACAAGTTAGTAGTAGCTGCTGGTCAATACCTACCCAGAATGATCAGCATAATTTCGCAGTGAAACACAGGCTTGTCACTGATAACAACATTAGTTTATATCCCACTCACACATTCATGCCATGAATTCAAATACTATTTAATTAGTGTACCAAAATTATAAGGCACTAGGAAGAAAGAATACTTCCTTGATCTTAAGGAGCACACAGCCTATCAAAATCAAAGTAAAGCCTAATGTGTGCTTTAATAAGGCATTTTAATATGGGTGCCATTCCTTTGCCACTCCTAGGGAGCTTCTTCCTGCACTGTTTCCCATTGACCTTTGTGGATCGGGAGAAAATGGATCCCACTCAAGGGGATCAGAGTAGGCCAAACCATACATTACTTTGGCACAAGGATTATTCTGATCTGGTCAGCTGGGCAAACAACAGATTCAAATGAAGCTCTTAGTGTCCCACTCTCAGCCTGAAAATGGCACAGATTCCTGTCTGTGATGGGGACTCCTCCCCACACCAGAAAGGTAGGGATGACTTACTAAAGAAGACACTGGCTTGAGTGAATATCAACAGTCTTACCAAGGGACTCAATTATCTACCACCCTCATATATTTACCATTTGCAAATTAATGTCCCTAGAAACCTAAGCATTGTCCCCCAGTGTTGCCAGGCTATATCTCTGTTAAGATGACATACACACTTCTGTGGCTTTAAGCTCTTGCTCCTCKTTTCCCTTCGGAATACTTCCACATGTTTATGTAAAAAATCATTTATCCAATTAATCCTTGTTGGTTTAATTTTTCAGCATCAACTAAATGGGAGATACGATATACATCTCACAGAGGAAAGGAAGCAACAAAGCCTGTGCTACACAGTGTAGAGGGCTGGGAGGGGTGGTGTAAGCTGAAGAGATCAAACTTTCATAACTGTTCACTACACCTTGAAAAAGAAAGTTGCCTTGGGTGAGACACATAGAAACATCAGGGTAGGTGTGAAGACATCAGAGACAAACGCAGCTTAGAGCTGCTTGCATCTGGAAAAAGCCAACATTCCACTTCAATACACTGACAGTTTTATTTTACTTCATGTTTCTGAGCCAAAGTCTCACATATCTAAAGCTGGCTTTCAATTTGCTATATAAATGATCTTGAACCAGTGATTCTCCTGCTTCTGCCTCCCAAGTTCTGGGATTACAGATGTGTGCCATCAAGCCTGCTGCTATGCTGAGAACTGTAGACAAACTCTTCACCAACCGAAATACAACTCCAGCTCTGTACTTTAATTTTATTCTTCAAAAGGATGAGTGGTAGAATACTTGCTTAGTGAATGCAGGGTCCTGGATTATAGTCTTGGAACCAGGAAAAGAAAAAARACTTTACCTAACTATCAGAGGAACTGAGCACTCAAAAAAAGATTTAAGAGAAAGAATTAAACAGTTACCCTAAGCTGTTTCATGGGCAATTCACAAGACAACCAACCATCAATATGGCTCTCCAATCTGAACAACAGCTGGTRAAGTCAAAAATCTGTAACTTTAGCTGAGGCTACCTCCATATGTACCACCATAAGGACTAAATGACCTAATATTTATTTTTAAAAATTMAGCAGACGTAGTTACCACATACTCACTGACAACCAGTTGAACCTTCATATTGGCTTTTTCACCTATGAAACAGGTGTGGCTTTGGGAAAGAATGCCAAATGGAAAGATCTATCATGTCCTCCAGTAAAGTACTCCATTCTTAGGGGCATGTAGAGAGTCACAGAACTATCAAAGGCTTGGGTGGTACCAGTTGGTAAATCCTAATGTGTTCTTCTTTAGACACTTCCTCACTCTGAGCAGGAGACAGGTGGGTTATGAAGAAGGACAGTTTGTGATCATAAAGTCACATGTTGGTGATCMAAGTTGGGGTTGTTTTCTTTGTGTGACAATTCAATATATCCCCTGGATTTTATTTTATCCAGTATGGGTAGAGAGAGGCTTCTTCATTCCAGAGCCCTCATATGGAGGTCAGATGACAATTTTTGAGAGATGGGTCTCTCTCCCTTGTGTGGGTTTCAGGGATTGGATGTAAGTCCTCAGGCTTAATAGCTGGTGCCTTCAATAGCTGAGACATCTCGTCAGCCCTCAGGTACAATCATTGATGTGAAGAAAACTTTACCATTATCATCATTTAGTTGGCTTCTAAAGACACTAGAACCTTTGTGTTTCTAACTTGAAAAGTCCTTTTAAGTTGTTTTACCACTTAAAATTGCTCATAACTTGGTCTGTAGGAAATTGGTCACCTCTATATTCCACAGAGAAAATTCTTCCCAAATATACTGAAGATACACTGATGGAARGTAGCAAGAAAGGGTAATTATTTTGGAAACCTTGGTAAGACACATCTCTGCCCCAAGATGCTATGATATAGATCCCACTGAAACCCAGGAGCCCATGACAAAGCAGCTAGTGTTATGCACATCTTTCTGCATATATGTACTCAGATATTGAAGATACTAGGGGAGGAAAAGCTGCTGGAGATGCTCAGGTAAGATGGCGGGGACTCGAGCTGACTCTAAGGGGACAGTCAGAGTAAGTAAACAAATCAACAAACAATAAAATTCCTACAAGAATAAGAGCTTTGAAAACTCACAAAAGGAGTAGAGGATACCTGGAGAAGGAGTGGGAACAGGGGGAGGTGTGGAGGTGGGCATGGCACAGAGGAGTGAGTGGAACTCTGGCAGGATGACCAGAATCCACTTCCAAAAGAAATAAAAAACTGGAAAGACAAACCAATGGGGTAGGACATGGCACCTCACAGAGCTCACCGACAGTCAGGGGATATGCAGTCTGGTATGATCTCTGCTCCCTTCCTGGCTTAAACGATGGACTAAAAACCATGATCTAGAATAACCTCTTTTTTTTCTTAAGTTTCTTTTTGTCAGATATATTGCTGAAGACACAGACTCATCTGTCTCCCATGAGACGATTGCAGTAATAGCTCTATATGCATAAGTTAATGCAAGAAAAGACAGGAAGGCAGAGGTTTGGGGACTACTCTTGCTCTTTCRATGACAGTCTTTCAAAGAAACTAACCAACTGTGTTCCAACAGAATGACAACAACATTCATTGCTTCAAAGATGGTGTCCACTGATGGCCCAGTTACCACCAGGAATCAAGTTTACAAAAGCCTACAAGGACCAGTTTCAAAGTTCAACCCTTCACAGGAACAATGCAGCAGAGGCTGAGCCTGCTGCTGGACTTGATTCCCACCAGTTTGCCTTCTCTGATCACAGTTTTGCTTCTCCGTTGACTGAGGCCACTGGCCTGTGCTTCCTTTTCCTGTACAGTCTCCTGGTTCTGGTATCAAGGCAAGGCTGACTCTGTAACACAATTCTTGAGGTGCTTCATCTTCTTCCATTTGAGGAAGCATTCAGGAGGATTTACCAATGGTTCTTTAAAGTCTGGTTCTAGACTTGGCCTTCTTGCACACAACCTACCCAAACTGAGTCATGAAGCAACAGGAAACTTGACCAAAWTAGAATAATGGATAATGAGATTGAGTCAGTAAACAAAACCTTCTTAGTAAGAAACCTCCAGAATTGGACAGCTCTGTTACATAGTCTATGAATTTTCTACAGCTATTACCACAAATTATACTGAGTTTTGAAATAATCAACAAAATTTATTATTTGGCAGTTTTCATGGGTCATGAGCCTGTAACATTTCAATTGAGTCTTCTGTTCACAGTCTTAACAGTCTGGAATGGGCTATCAGCTGAGACTGTGGTGTCATCTGAGACTCCACATGCTCTTCTGGCCTCACTAATTATTGGTAGGAATCAGTTCCTTGTAGGTCTAAGATCCCCAGTTTTCAGCTTCCTGGCATTTAGGGTCACTCTCAGATGCTAGAGGCACCACACAGCTCTCCCTGTAACATGGCAATTTGTCTTATGGCCAACAGGAATGCTCTCTTCAGATCCTCCCACTATTCTGTYAAGGTGTTTTAATTGTGAACACAGGTGTGATTGTCCCTTTGTGGTGCATATGATATTGCCTAATCCAGGTAGTCRCCCTCCCACAATGCTCACAGGTTCTGCCCAGATTCAATTTTGTTCTGTGTCCATCAAGAAGTGACAAAGATGTAGGGCATTTGGATAGAAGATGAAAACAAAGACTATGAAGCCAAAGTGTCACATGGCTTCTTAGATGATTACTTTAGTACTGAGATATAGAATTGTCCCAGAAAAGATACAAGCCCAGAGAAGTGGACCCTGATGCTGGAAGTAGTAGGGAATGGCACCATTACAGTTGGAGAATGGGTTGAGATCTGAAGAACTTAACACTATATCAAGAATGGTGCTTATAGATTGAAAGCTCAAACCAGAGCTCTGCCTTCCTCACTAGGATGCACTGAACCTTCAAACCAGAGCCAAAGTAAACTCCCACCCCCTTCGGTTGATTCTTGTCAGCTATTTTGACATGGTAATAAGAATATGATGAAGCACAATGATACAACAAAAGATTATTTAGGGTGATAAATAAATAAACTCCATTGCTGCAGCCAAACAGCATCTTATTGGTTGTGAGTTAGGAAGTAGACAGAAAAGGAGGAATCTGAGGCTGAGGAAAGTCTGGGACATCTTTGTYCTTTTCATATATGAATTGTCTTAGCCTATGATGTCTTTGGTTTTATAACCTTGATCATGGCTCTGTATTCTAGGAACTGTATTCCAGGTGCCTGCTTGTGCATTGACCCGGATAGTTCATAATAAAAACGTCTAGCACTTACRCAGTGCTAATTTTCACAACCTACTCTCTCATATCCATTATGCCAAC
Organism: Apodemus speciosus; assembly: GCA_002335545.1. Taxonomy (NCBI): domain Eukaryota; kingdom Metazoa; phylum Chordata; class Mammalia; order Rodentia; family Muridae; genus Apodemus; species Apodemus speciosus. The sequence goes on from BDUI01006563.1 coordinate 9,108, forward strand.
ACACAACCAAAAGGACAGTGTTGAGTAACGTGTATGGCTAATGAGCACAAACTTCTCAATTGAATTAAGGCCTTTCTTCCTCCTCATACCGTGATACACTGCCTCCATAAACAATTAAGGTCATTAGGTGTGTATAAAAGGTACTGCAAGGACTTGTTTTGCTCATAATTGCTGTAGTCTAATATTCTTTTCTACTCCAGATGGAGTTTGATCCAGAGAATTCCATCTGGGAGAGGACCGAGAACATGAAGCTGTGTCTCCTCAGTCTAGACTGAAGGTGAGATGACATTCCAGTGGTCACTAAGAGATGAGGCTCCTACAACACCAAGCAAAATGGCCAATTCTCGGCGATTCATCAACAAGCACCACCAAGCAGAATGTCTAAACAAACATCAGTTCCACTTCCTCTTTTTTCCTCTTTTTATTTTCTTCCCCTCAGTCCTCTCCTATATCTAAAAGGTAGTGGGTCAGGCTCCCCCATTTCAGGCTGTGTTGAGGGGAGATCACATTTATTCAGAGCAAGCAGCAAGCTCACCAATTTACATGCCCCAAAAGGCTTCAGGAAAGAAATCAGTAGATCACACACTTTTAGGAAAGAGGTGGGGGCAGGGGAATCTGGCAGAAATGTGGTTTGAAGGAACAGGAAACTAATGTCAAGAAAGGGAAATGCATGGGCTCTCTGTCAATAATCTTTCAGAGTGACCTTAGCGTTTGAAACAATCTGTGGTTTGATTTACCCAGATAATTACATTGGTTCTGCATCTGGCATATCCGAGGACACAGAGCTGTGGTTCAGCGGACTGAACTGCCCTTTGCAAACTGATTCTTCTCCCTGAAGGAACTGTGCAGCAGCAGCTTCATCCCAGCTCCACCAGAAGGGGACCCTCCTGCAGCCCTGCTGGCTGACAAGTCTAGACGCAGCCTCAGCCCTGTAAATCCAGGCGTGTATGGGTTCATCTCCAAACACCAGCATGCCTGCTCCATCAATTAAAGAGCGTTAGGCAAGGGAGCCAGCAGTAAGCCCGAGCAGGATTAAGTAGCTCCACGGGTCTTCACACCCACTTATAACGTCGCCATTATTCCAGCTGAGAGCTCTACTTATTAGTTTTATTAAAAGAGGGGCAAGAAGGAGGCGAAAGAGAAGCCACAGGCTTGCTTCCCAGGCAGGTTAATACACGCCCCTCCTCAGCTCTCTTGATTTAAGGAACATTCTCAAAGGGAGAAGAAAGGCGTTTGGGGTTGTATGGAAAATTTGACTCAACCCAAAAACCCAGCCAACACCACAAAGTGGAGTGGAGTCAAATCAGATAAATAGAAAAAGGAAAAGAATATAAAATATCTTTGAGTGACAGTATCAAAAAGGTTAAAAAGCTTAGCAGAACTGGCCCAGAACATAGAGATCCCAGTCTTGATTTTTCCTGGGAAGGTGCTCAGGTATTGACTATTGGGTGCCTCCCATGGCCATGGTAACATAATTAAGTGTTCAAAACTTATATACTCCTCTGGGTTCGGTTTCTGGAACTAGGTTTGTAAGCAGTCACCCACATCTCCCAGCGTATTGTTCATGTAACCTAGATATCTCATGAAAACAAGATGCCCATGACCACAGTGCAGAGAGCACGTGCAGACAGACACCCTGCAGCCAGGGAGCACGTGGAAGCAGCCTGCAGCCTCTGCTCTTAAGTCTTTGATACRCTGTGTTGTGTTTCTGCTATAATGGAAAAGGCTAGTCCCGTTTAGTAAGTAAACAGCAGCTGCCCYGATACCTTCACTTGTGATTGGACATCTCCAGGACATGGATCATGAGTAGAAAGTGAAGGTCTTTGACTGACTAATAGAGGGCAGGCTTCAAGGTCAACAACCAATAGGAAGAGCTGGGACAGATGAGGATTCTGACCAGTGACACATTCTGACACTTTGCTTTCTAAGCGCTGCAACACCTGAGTCAAGGCCCAGACTCAACTTACCAAACACTTGCACTTTTTGGCAAAACCAGGGACTGAATCTTTCTGTGTCACTCTGTAASTCGCCTGCTTTCTTAAACACAGGAGGCTGTTCTGAGCTCCTGGAACCAGCACCTTAAGCCATTAATCTGGAAGGCTGGGGTGACGTCAGCAGCCATTGCTGCATGATGAGCCTTGGGCTTTGTCTTCCACCCTCCAGAGAGGAAGCYTGTTTCTGATATGGTCCGAGGTTGGCAAGTCTTTATCACTTCTCTTATTGAACGACTTTGTTTCTGTGTCACTTCCCTCAATAACTGGCCTAACACCTTTGTGTAATAGAAAGGTGGTACAGCTTCCTCACAAACTATCAGCCATAGCTGGCAGCCTGTCCCTCCCGCTGTGAGCATGCAGTGAGATGTGTTGAAGCACACATGCATGCAGCRTGATCTAGTGGCTCATAGAGCAGAGCCACAGGAGGGCATGAGACATGGAAACCATGGAGACGGCCACCTACAGAGAAACTCCAGCATCACTGGAGGAGAGGAGTGACTCCCTGCTGGACCACAAGAGCACTCTGGAGAAACAGCTTTGCAAAGACTACAAATGTAGTCAGGTTTGTAGAGAAATAGGGAAACAATAGTTAAATTTTCTAAAAATCACAGTTATGGAGGATCAGAGCTAAACAATGAAAAGTACAGGCCAGTACAATTTCTTTATGCGTTATTACTTTAAAATATTTTATTGTCTTCTAATTTAGTGTGTGTGCATGTGTTTGCAAGTTTATGTGTGTGCATGTGTGCATGTGCAAGTGCATGTGCGTGTGCGTGTGCGTGTGCGTGTGGGTGTGTGTGTGTGGGGGGAGTGTTTTACAGAGTCAGTTCTTTCCTTCCACCATGTAGGATGTGGGGGTTGAATTTGGGCTTGGCAGCAGGGCAGGTGCCTTACCTGCTGAGACATCTTTCTGGTCCTCATACAATATTTTGGTTCAAGTCACTCTTAAGGAACCAACACAGGGGCGGAGCTATGGTCACCCAAAATGTATGTTCACATTCCAGTCTGCTAAGATTGCATTACATAATCTTAGACTGAACTGTGAAAAGCTGCCACTATTTGATGACTTTTACCTACAAAAACAAGGGGCAATTTCATATGGTTCTTTTCACGTTTATAAATAGAACAGTGTAAAGATTTTCTTTGGACTTGAAATTGGTCTAATCCTGTAGAGTTTCCAGAATCCTTGCATTTGAAAGATAAACACTCAGATATCTGTGTTTTTCCTAGAGATCTCCCCCTTCCCCCATTTCCATGGGTATCAGGTGTTTGCAGATATCTAGCCCTACACGCCAAGTCATGAGAATATTTAACTCTCAATATGAAATCAAGGACGTGATTTCTTGTTAAACCAGCAAACTTTGCACAGGAAATGCTTATGTTTAGTGCCCATGCTCCATGTCTCTTGCCTTCTAACAGCAAACATGACTAACTCTTGTTTCAAAGAAAAACTGAGAGTGAAAATAAACTTCTCACCTCTGAAAATGCCACATCTCCTTCCCAGTGTCAGAGGAAGTTGATCTACTCTGCATCAGCTTCCTAGCAGGTGAGGAGGGCTGAGTCAGAAGCCTCACTTGGCTCCTCTGAGCCTCTGCATCTTCAGAGGGAGGTGGACCACATGAGCAAATTCCCTCTTTGCTTCATGTTCTGTTTTTGAATGCTGGATTTATAGCTTCTTGATGCTCTTGAAATCGTTGCAGTACTTAATGAGACAACACACGGCTTGCTGCAGTCTGCTTGGATTTGCCCAAACCTTTAAAAGCACACAAATATAGAGCAATAAGCTGGAATTATAGCAGACTTACATCCGCTGGAGAAAACTCCCTGCTATCAACTATCTTTATATAAATAATTGCCAATCACGTAAGCAGGAGACAAGCCGCTTAATAATTTCCAGTCCAGCAAACTTCTGCTCAACTTCGAAATAAAGTTTTTATTCTCCTTTCATTAAAAGTTTAGGGTGTAGGAAGCCTAATGGAATGAGTTACCACAAGGGGTATAAAAAAAAATGTCTGTTATTAACAGCACTACTAACAATGCCAATCAAGTGAGGTGAGGGTTAAGAATAAAGATGTTCATAGTAACTTTAAGGCAAAATTCTTGGGGAAAAATAATTTCCAAATGTCTGGACTGCAAATTGGCAAGAACTGGGATCAAGTCCTGATCCTTCTACCGATAACAGCCAGGATGGGGAACGTTTAGCTTCTCCCTCCCCAAAGGTCTTGAAACCCATGTTTTATCTGGATCTTTCTATGTCAGAGTCATCATGGTTTCCCAAGAATAAAGTGGGATTATATGGCAGCTTAGATTCCTTCCAAAGGTGTCGTCGTTTCTTTCTCCTTAATTAGCTGGTCGAGTTGCCAACTTCTCCCTAAGGCATCATGTTTATTCCAGCAAATTCCTATTTWAAAGGCTCACATGTCAATGATTCTGTATGTTTTATCTGGACTGGTAAATTTAAGCCTCCTTCCAGTAATTTATGTTTCACTAAGAACCTGCTCAGTTGACAGAGCATACATACCTAAAGGCCCACAACTAAATTCTTTGAAGACAAAGTGCAGATTAAGTAAAAGTAAGCAYGCATGCATGTATGCATCTGAACATTCATGTGTGCATCCAGACATGCATCTGTGCATCAAGACTTGCATGTGTGCATCCAGACATGCACATGTGCATCTGAACATCTGTGCATGCATGCATGTGTGCATACAGACATCTATGCATGTGTGTACATTAGTGGGGAGGCCACTGTGGTATAAGGTAGGAAGAAACTCCAGAGAGGTCATTTGGCAACTCTATCCTGAAACAAACTTTTCAGAGATGGGGTCAAAGTGACTGGTGCTAAGTGATGTTCCAACCAACACAGCTGACTCTTTTATAGTCTGTCTCAGTGTCRTGTGGAAGAAAGAAGTATAGCTTGAGTCAGATGTGGTAGTCAGTTTGTTATCCAGTACTAGAAAAGGTAAATGCAGGAGTATCCCCACAAATTCAAGTCCAGCCTGGTCTTCATAATGAGTTCTGAGCCAGCCAGTGCTACATAGCAAGACTGTCTTAAGACAAAACCAACAAAAGAAAGAAATGGTGTGCTTTGCCGTCTATAGGTTTGGAAGATACTTTTAAAATGATACAAGAAGAGCCAAGACAGCAAGCTGAGAGGCCTGGGAAAATAGTCACAATGATGAATACATTCTTTAAAAAGAAGAAGGATGGTTTGGGAAGAGGACCAAGGAAGGATAAAGAGGTGAGCTGAGAGATAAAAAGAAACACATGCACAAAGAAGGACAATTGAATTATTATGAAAATGCAAACAGGGAAAGAGCATTGAATAAAGAAAAATTGTGTCTGGCAGTCCTGCAAGCAGCGCCTTTCCTGACCGTGACCCTTGCATGGAAGATTCTGCAAACCACT
>BDUI01006563.1:43090-56603 GCA_002335545.1 Apodemus speciosus
ACACACACACACACACACACACACACACACACACACACACACACACACACACATTTCAAAGCCTAGAAAAATGACTCGGTGATTAACCTGTTCTTCCAGAGGATCCAAGTTCAGATCCTAGCACCCACATCCGTAGTTCAAATTTTCCTATAACTCCAACTCCAGGAGGTATGAAGACTTCTTCTGGTCTCCTAGGATACCTGCACATACATAGCAGAGAGAGAGAGAGAAAGAGAGAGACAGAGACACAGACAGAGAGACAGTCAGAGAGACAGACAGAGAGACAGACAGAGACAGAGACAGAGACAGAGACAGAGAGACTTAAAGCCAATATGCTTTAAGATTTTACAATGACACAACTGTGAATATTTAGACTGGGTTCTAGAATGTGGGTGGGGGGGGGAAGCAGTAACAGATAATTCTTCATGAAGTTTGTCATTTACYAGGCTCTACATATCAACACATTAATATTCACAGCCACTTGTGCCTGTTACCCTGTAACTGAGGTGCTAGACTAAGTGATCTGCTAAAGGTCATAAAGCTACTAAGTGCTAACACCAGGCCTGAGCTCAGCAAGTTGGATTCAAACTCTGCAGTCATCAAACATGTCTGCTGTGGAAACTCCACTACAGTTATTAAACCAGGAAGCCTTTTAGTAAGAAGGAACATAGCTAAGCCAAAGCTCTGCAGTTTGTAAATGACAGAAGGTTAGGAGCCCACACCTGTCCCTGTCTCCAATGACTCTGCCTAGCTCACCTGTGCAGATATCAACAATAGATTACTGCACTAGCTTTGCTTCTAGGGAGGAAAGATGTTCCTAATTCATGGTGTCTCTTTTTTGTTAGGTTTCAAACCCAGGACAAATGAAGGTGCCTATTTATCAAGGTGGATCTGGCTGCCAAGTTCTCCCAGCATCCTTCAGTCTCTACCTGTTATTGGGCCCTCCTGGCTGGCATACCCTGCCCCCTATCCTGAACTCTTCAGCCTAGAAGGCTGGGCTGCCCTTCCCTATATAATCCAACCATTTGAACCTTTGGGGCTCCTGGATGCTGCACCTGCTCTCTCTCTCTCTCCCTCCCCTTTCCACTCCCCTTCCCCTCTTCCCACATGGCAAGATCAGTCCTGTTATGTCCACTGTGGACTCTCCCAGATGTCCCTGCCCCTCCCTCTGACCATGCTCATCCACGTGTCTATAATAAACTGTCTCCTCCACCAACCCCAGGAGCAGTCATATTCCTTTCTTTTTCTATTTCTTCTTTTCCCCATTCAGTTTTATGATCTTTTGTTCTAGAAAACAGAGGATTACAAACTCCATGGCTTCAATGGAGAGTTTCAGAGCCAGGAAACCAGGTCCTGATTCCATGAGAAAGAATAAAGAGCTCTTTCCTTGTACAGATTATCTGAGCTATAAAGGATCTGTTTACAATTACACAAATATTGCCTGTTTTGTTCCAGCAGGCCTCTAAAACATCACAAGCAAGCCACAAAAACCCAGAGGGTGGCCCCTTCCAGCCCCCAGCATGAAACAACTCGTTGGCTTCGAGACTGCCTAGGATACTCAGCTTTTCATCAATAGCACCAGAGAGAGAGAGAGAGAGCGAGAGAGAGAGAGAGAGAGAGAGAGAGAGAGAGAGAGAGAACTAGTTCCACATTCCCCTGGGTCACCTGTCACTTGTACCCGGGTGGCTGACTATTGGGAAACCACAGTGTGAACTTCCACACATGAACACTGTTCCAATATTTAATTAAGCAGACACTTTGGTTTCCTGCATTTTCTGAAGGAGCATCACAGATAAACTGATTTCTTCTGCAAGCTTCTTTTACACTGAGTTTTCAGTCTACATGGAGCATAGAGTATTTGCAAAACAAAAGAGAGACGCTGGTTGAGTATGCAAAAATAGGACGTGAGTACCCAAAGCTGTACCTTGTGATTTCTAAAATGGGCCCATACAATTGTGAGTAAACCATGCTAGAAATATAACTAAACAACCGGCCGTAGTTATTTTTAGTGCTGATGCCTGGAGGAAAGCACATTGGACTAGAGAAGTTGGGAAGGGAGATACGGATGCTGCAGAATGTTGAGGGGAACTTCCGGGCATTTTTCGGACAAAGGCTGAGTGGAGAGAGCTTTGGTTCTATGTCTAGTGTTACTTTGAAATGTGAGCTCAGGCGTCCCTTCCTACGGACAGGAAGGCCACTTCTTGCCTCTCATGCTTCCTGCCAGTCTTCACAGTGAGGTCATATACTAGCCTGGGGAGGGTCAGTCCAGCCTCCCATAGACTCATCTTGTGGTGCTACTGGAGGCTAGTGGGGTCACACAGCTGCTCCTTCTCTCAGAGTCCTTTTCCAGGGCAAGAAGTTACAGCCCTGAATGGAGAGGCTGGATGATGGCCTAACACTGCCTGCATGACCACTAGCTGTGTTGGACCACACCCACAGCCTTGTCCCTGAGGTCATATCCACAGATGGTGACCAAGAATATTCCATCTTCTGCTTTGCRGGGTAGGAAAATGGGTAATAGGGAATTTGGGCCCGATGATAGTCAACTCTCCTCGCCAATGGAAAGTGTGAGAACAAGACACTAAACAGATTTCCCAAAGATGGGAGAGTTGAAACAAAGCATGACCTGCCTTGAGAGGAATCAGGGCAGTTTCTTTATGGACATAGATAATACGTCCTGCTGAGAAGCAGTGCTCTCTTTCAGATGCTTGGTGTGACAGTCAAAGGCGGCTTCCTGCCTGCCCTCTGTGACAGGGAATAGTCCTTTGAGTATCTCTCACAGCTCCTAATCACAGCCCCAATCCCTCGCTCTCTTATCTCCAACCTGTTTGACTTCATTCCTCGCCTGACACTACAGTGTGGTGGTTAAGGTCACAGACTCTGATTCAGATCATCTGCATGTGCATCTGCTGGGTAACCTGAGCAAGCACTTACTTTCCTTAACTCTGACCACCGCACCTACTTTAAACCACGAAGATTGGTCTTACTGCTTCCAACATGTACATACCATTGCAGATATTATCTATGTCCATAAAGAAACTGCTCTGACTCCTCGCTGTTGTGTCTCCTCCCATCACTGTGTCCAGATCAGAGACAGTGGCCAATCAATGTTAACTCACTGAGTTAGCTGACAACAGCCAGCTACAGAAGGACGGACGGTGGCCAGCTCACATGAACCCTGCTCTGGCAGCCTCTGGACTCAGTTAAGCTACCCTGAAGGTTGACTCAGAGTCTGACACTGCCTCTGATCTGAAGGGAGATGAGTAGCTTGGGTATTAATTTCAAATGTTGAAGGGCACCCTTGCTCTGGGATGCTTCACAATCAGGCCACCATCTGCCGCAACAATAAAAATGCTTGGCGGTAGATCTGCTGTGGTTGTCAATATGGATGGCCTGGTACTCAGCACACTTCCTACTTTATAGAGCTGATCTGAGAGTGTAGAAGCCGTCTGGGAACTCTGCCCTGCATAGCTGCCCTTTACAGCGAGAACAGCTGTGCTGGGTTTGCTGCTCAGAGGCTGAGAAGAGGGAGTTAAAGAGTCCTTACAGCCAGGCTCTCTCAGAGCCCCTCCGGAGCTACAGTTCCAGCACTTCCCAGTTTTGTCTTTTGAGTTTTTCTTTGCCCATCATTGTCAAGTTTTAAAACATCACCATGTCCCTTTTTCAGACAACACACCAGCCATATAGCCTATCTAGTCACCACATGCCTGACTGGAAGGAACATGGTTCCTCTTTGTCTCTTCTTTCTAACTCACCCCTCTATGAGCTCTGTAGACGTTTACATAAACTCCTTTGGAGTCCCCATTTCTCCTGGGTTATGTGTGTTGATAACTCCCTACTGCAAAGGCATTCATGACACCCTCATTCTCAGTGTGACCTTGGCTCTTGACTCCCTGAGACCTCACTAGCCTGAGCAGCTTCAGGTTGAGGCCACAGTGGGTGTCGGCCCACTGGGGCAACAACCATTCTGTGGCTTTCTTACTGAGGCTGAGCATGGGATTCTCTATGCAGCTCTTGTGACTCTGCCTGCCAAGACCCAAAGCACAGCCATCACATTTCTAAGGCCACTTGCCCTCCAGAGCTCTCAACAAAGGTCCTCTGAAGGGTGAGCCTGCATAGGTCAAAGACACTAGGAAGAACCTTGCTCTGTTGTCCTCCTCCACAATGCCCTACATTCCCTATGTGTGTGTGACAATCTGGAGTACCCTGATATCCATCGCATTCCCAGCAGTTTGGGTAATTCCCAAACCCCTTCTGTCCCCCTAAGGCTGTGGGACTTAGGAACAGGAAGAGACTCATTTTTTCTCTCCTCTGTGGTGTGACACATAGGCAGGCAGATTGACACAGAGAGAAGGGAGCAGGGTCCAAGACAGGCAATCATTATGTAGCAATAGATAGCTGAGGGGGAAATGGTTACATAAACAGGAAGTCAGAGGATACATTGTCTCTATCATAGGTCAGAATCTGGACTAATGCCTGACAGACATCATTTCGTGCAGTTTTCCTCACAGAGTTACAGGTCAGTGCCAGAATTGGGTAAGGTGCTGAAGACTGTAGGGATCTTTCTGTATTTCTTTTGGTCTATAAAAACGAGAAGCCATCCGAAATACTGTAAGTCTGTTAGAGGCAGGAAACTAACAGAGTATAAGGAGTAAATTTCCCTAGTGGCAACACGTGGTGTAAGTTTGACAGCTGGAGATGAGGCCAGGTCCTTGGGAAGTCTTCAGGGGGCTTTGTCTCAGGAAACAAACCACAGTGAGCTCACTTGTCCTTTTCACCGTCTTGTCCCTCTACCTTGTCCCACAGTTCTTAAATATAAATATCAGGATTCYACCTCAAAATAATGTCAAATAAAATCTAGAATTTAAGTTAATACCTGTGGTCCCAACACTTTGAAAGAGGAGAAAGAAGGTTGCTGTGAGTTAAGGGGAAGATCCTGGGCTACACAACGAATTCTAGGACAATTCTAGGACATCGTAGACTATGGAGTGATACTTTACCTTGAAACAACACACACACACACACACAGAGAGAGAGACAGAGAGACAGAGAGAGACAGAGACAGAGACAGAGACAGAGACAGAGACAGAGACAGAGACAGAGACAGAGAGCTTAAATGTTCTTAGTAAGGCATGATGACTGCCGGAGTTTCCTTTAAGATTTTAGCTTCAGACAAAGTAGCAACAATCCTAAGAAATGTTTATCTTTTCTTACATATGCGGCTCTATGACAAGCAAACACACAGTGAAAAGCATTCAGTTTGCCAACATGAACAACTCTGTAAATATTACCTCAGCCTTTATGATTACRTTGATCGCATATCAGGTGTATAGGTCTGCCTTAAAAAGCTAAGTCAACAAGCTCTGAATTCATCGGGTCCTGCCTGTGGCGGGTACCAAAGACGAAGCAATACCAAATGCGATCCATGTCTTGAAGTGGGAGCTTTGGTGTAGGGAAATATGTAACATTTCAACTGCATTAAAATTGTCCCACCAACCTCTGACTTCCTATTTATTCAAGCAGACCCCAGATGATGCTGCAATAGAAAAACTATCAGGGAAAAAATGGATATTTAAAAAAACTATTGATTATAGAAATAACTTATCTAGCTTAAAACATAAGGGAAATAAAAGCAAAAGCCCATTTCTAAATTATTTTATTCTTTTTTACTTGTTATGCTGACAGCATAGCTCATGTTGGTCTTGAAGTCTAGGCAATGTTCCTGCCTCAGTATCCCATGTGCTAGAACCACAGGCGTGAGTCGCCAGCTCGGTTAAAATACAAAAGTCCTTATACTGTGAACTGAAACAAAAAAGGCAGCATGGTAGGGGAGTCCTTTTCACCTGAGGGCACGCGGGTCAATACTTGTGAAGACACGTTGGGGCTCTATGAGAAGACCTTCAGTGTTTTAATCAATGAGCACAGTTGCTACTGAGCTGCTAGGTTTGTGTTTGACCTCTCACCTCATTTAATGGTTTTGATTCTTACACAAACTACCGTTGTTATCCTAACTTGGATGCTGAAAAAATATAGCTTAACAACTTACCAAAGCTTAGTTAATGGTAGAACCAACTCTCATTTTTAGATGCATGTGTATTTCCAATACTGTATATCGACTGTATGTGGTAGCAAGTTATAGAAGGACATTACATCCACTAGTATATCATGCACTGGGCATTTCTCCCCCTCCCTTTTGTCAATCCTTCTCTGTTAATCTCCTTTGTCCCTCGACAATTTTACTTCTAGTCATAGAAACATAAGTGTTTTTATTTATCTACATCAAACTCTAGAAGCACAAACAAGAAGTGTATAATATTTATCTTTTTGAGACAGTGGTCTCTGGCAATGTCCATTTTCCTTGACTGTTTGATGATTGGGTAGAATTTCATTGTGCATGTGTGCACATGTGCATGTGAGTATGTGTGCATGTGTGCATGTGTGCGTGTGTGCGTGTGTGCATGTGTGTATGCCTGCCACACTGTTTTATCCATCCCCTGCTGTTGGACACTAGGTTGGTACTGTAACTCAGCTATTGTGAACAATGCTGCAATACACATAGCTGCACAGGGATCTCTGACACACCAACTGGAGGACTTTGGCTGAATACCACAGAGGGCAGCTGAGCTGTATGGTCAAACAGCTCTCAGCATTTAGAAAGTTCCACATTGGATCCNTTTTTATTTATCTACATCAAACTCTAGAAGCACAAACAAGAAGTGTATAATATTTATCTTTTTGAGACAGTGGTCTCTGGCAATGTCCATTTTCCTTGACTGTTTGATGATTGGGTAGAATTTCATTGTGCATGTGTGCACATGTGCATGTGAGTATGTGTGCATGTGTGCATGTGTGCGTGTGTGCGTGTGTGCATGTGTGTATGCCTGCCACACTGTTTTATCCATCCCCTGCTGTTGGACACTAGGTTGGTACTGTAACTCAGCTATTGTGAACAATGCTGCAATACACATAGCTGCACAGGGATCTCTGACACACCAACTGGAGGACTTTGGCTGAATACCACAGAGGGCAGCTGAGCTGTATGGTCAAACAGCTCTCAGCATTTAGAAAGTTCCACATTGGATCCYGCAGTAGCTAGTTCCCTTCCCCACCATCAGTGAGGATTCCTTTCCCCTCAAACTCACGGTGACTGGAATGGCATGAAATCTCAGCATAATTTGTTTTAAGTCTATATTTCTCTKAGGAGTAACAAGGTTGAAGTTCATTGGACACCTGTACTTGTTTTTTGATAATTATATTTGCATTTAATCAGCCCATTTACTGTTAGGGTCATTTGTGGATTCTCTTGTGCATTTTAGGCAGTTGTTCTCTGTTAGATGTATAGCTAGTGATCAGAATTCCCACCCTATGGCTGTCTCTTCACTGGCTGTTTCTTGGCTGTGCAGAAGCTTTATAACTTTGAGGACCCATTTGCCAATTGCATATGTTATTTACTGAGTGACTGGGGTCTCATTCTGGAAGTCCTGGCTTTGAGGGGCTACCTTGCTATTTCCTACAGTTTACAGTGGTGTCAGGTCTTACAGAGGGGCTGCTCTGCTCCTCCCAATATTTCATGGTCTCAAGTGTTACATTAAGGTCTTCATCCATTTGGAGTTGATTTTTGTACAGTGTAAGAAGCCCAGGTCTAGTTTCACTGTTCTGCGTGTGCATGTCATGTTTCTCAGGACCATAGCTGTGTGAATTCACAGCTGGGTCCTCATCGAGTCTATTAATCTACATTTCTGTTTTGTTCCTGTAGTGAAACTGGCTTTTAAATGAGACTTGAAAGTCTGTTTTAACACCCCTGGGTCTCCCTACTSAAGCAAGGCCTGAAGGCTGTAAACCAAGGCAGTGAATAAAACGCTGCATGTTATCTTTAGTTATACTCTAAGCAAATGAAGACAATTTTGAGGTGACTTTTAGATGGTTTTTTTGAAAATGTAGAATAAGGGGAAATCTTACCACACTGACATCATTATTTGATAAAAATCTATCTGGAAAGAAACTTGGCAAGACAGTATTGTTTCTCAATTGTTGGAATAACAGGTATTGTGGAGGGGGCCTGCCATGTACCATTTGAGAGGCTATGGTGGGAGGGTTGTGAATTAAAGGCAAGCCCGAGCTATGCAGTGAGACTTTTTCTGAAAAAGATAAAATATAATCGTTGTCATAATTCTTCTTCACTGTGACTATCTGGATGTGCCATTCACTGGGGAGCATCTTCTGGTGTCTCCCCATATGAACTTTAGAGATGCTCTTCTCTATCCTCAATGCAATTAACCAACATACACCAAAACCTTCTCAAGAGCCATTTGTTGACCAGTGGGAAAATGATCCCCCAGAAGAGGCCAAAGGCATAGACAGAAGGTACTCACTGCTGAATTCCACACAAGAATTAAACATCAGAGACAAGAGCAGTACAACAGAAGCAGTTAAGTGAAGAACAAGATGCCAGTGCGTTGGACAATTTTCTCATTCTAAAGCAGCAGTCATGCATGGAGACTGTGGAGTCTTTGCCCATTGGGGGGGGAGGGGGGGAAGAGTAGCACAAAATATATAAGATTATTCCCATGTTAAAATGCTCACACAGGACAAAGTCTGGAAATTAATATACTAAAAATGTATGGCTAGGTGGATAGGGTTTTCAACAATTTCTCAACAGATCACGTAATAAAGCTACTAAGTTGTCTCATGTTATATCCAAGAAAAAAATCTGTACCACCCTTAGGTGGAAACCAAGATTAGAATGGTGGCATTTCTTTCAGAGGTGACTATTATCCCCACCTCAGCTTCCATCAGTGCTCAGTTCTGGACTCTTATTCTTCTCTTAATGGTTTGCAGAGATAATTATATTCATCTCTTCTACAATAAGCTCTTTGAATCCTTTAGGGAAGCAGAAGATTTAATAACAAATAACAATAAATATTACAAAATGGTAACTAAGTCATATATGAGGCTCTGACATTAGCTGAGGAATCAAGTGGGTGCCATTAGAATGACTAATGGAGTGATATTCGGGCTAACCTACACTTCCAACCCTCATCATCCCCTTCCTGCCCTCAAGGATGGGTGTCCTTCCAACAGGCCCCACTACATCACTTTCCTGTGATGCTCTTTTTATTTTTAAATCACTAACAACACTGTCTCCCTCAGCTCAGGATGTGCTGCAGTATTAGTGACCAGTTCATCACCACAACATGACACCCCCATCCCCTTCCATGAACCACACCCTCCTTCTCTACAAGTTCTTTTTCTCTCAGGATGTGACCTGGGCTTTAATCCTCCTTGCTCTGTTTTAATGCTTTGTATTTTTAGATGTTGTATTGCTTAAAGCCAGAGTCAGATCACACGGCTCTTCACTCCATAAGTGACTCCTCCACTCATAAAACCAAGTTGCCACTTTAACCATGAACTCAGCCAGTATGATAGTTGATGTGAATCTGCACAGCTGATTTTCTCTGAAGGTTTACTGACACGCCTTCTTCTGTTGGGCTACTTAAAAGAAACATTAGCTAAATAAAACCACCTTCAAACACAGGAAGAGACAACTTTAGGTAGAATATTGAAATCCCCCATGTCTGAATTGACCTCAAACCTACAGAACTTTCCCAACCTCGCCTTTCACCCTCCCAGTCAGTCGGCTACCATTGGTATGAGCCGATATTGACTAGAGAGTAGAAGAGTCAATAGCGTTTTTAAGGCAGCTTCATATCAAGAAGGAATTGGCACAGTAAGACCCAAACAACATTTCTATGGTCCAATTCTTCCCTAGTGTGTAATTTAAAGATCGTTCAGGGGCTTGAAAGATTAAATATTATTTTTACTGAGCAAAGGAAATAACTTACTTGACACCTGGCAATTAAGTCTTTGCGAACTCAATGGTTGGCCTGTTTTTATTTAATCTATACCAAACAGAGAGACAAAGAGCCTGAAAAGAGTTGGGAGAATATACTCCGCAATGTTAAGTACAGTCATAAGGAAACCTAATCTTCTAAGTAGCAAGAAACATTCTCCAAACTGCCTTCCTTAAGGGAGATGAGTGAAAAGGAAGCTCCTATGCTTGCCTTGTATTTCGGGGATTGCATCTCTGATAATGTTAAGCAGATCRACTTAAAAGTCATCTCAAAGAAACCAAAAGGAAGTGTTCAGAGAATGCCTCTCATGTCCTTGCGTCTAGGTGGCTAACTAACAAGGGAAACACCATTTAAATGTTCCCACAAAAAAAGAATCACTGGAGAGAGGTCATTAGTAGTGTGTACCAATGGGTGATTCAAGCCATGTTGAGAAAGCACGGAGCAGGCAGCTCTAAGTACCTATGTTGTACTACAGTGACTGACAACTATTGAATCATGAGATTCAGCTCAAGGAAGACTTTAAGCCATATTGACTTCCCTTCCTTTCTTATTTATGTCAAGAAACATTGGTAGAAGATGAAATGGTTTGGAAGTAGGGCCTGTAACTTTGTGCTTAACAGTATGCTACCTACCTGCCCTTGTCCATCCTTCCGTCTGCTGCCCACCCAGCTGTGCAGCTCACTCTACAGGACAWACAACAGTGCCAGAAGCAATGTGTGGCCCTGGTGAATCACTCCTGCCTCTCTGAGTACTCCTCTTCAGTGGGACTTTTCCATCCCTTCCATCAGGAGCTGGTTTATTTCCCACTGAATCAGGACTGACCTTGGTTCTAGCTTTGACTTTTAAAGTGTCATGAAGCGATACTGCACAGCCTCTGGTGTAGCCTCAAGAGACCCAGCAGYTTCTCTCTCTTGCTCTTGCTGCTTGGAGACTGCCATGCCAAGACGCCTGGGCAAGCGGTGTTGAAGATGAGAAGCTATATGGCAGAAAACCAAGATCCCCCAGCCAACAGCTTCAGCCAAGTACTCGACAAGCACACAGGGCTAAATGAGACCAGCCCAGTCCCTGGCCCCAGTGCCAGCTGACCTCAAATACAGAAGTGAGCTCAGCCCATAATGTGGAGGCAGCACTCGGTTCTCAAAGGTGAGGTTCACAAGCTGTGTTGACCCACAGACTCCTAAGCATACAAAAAAGTGGGTTTGCAGCTTTTAAGCTAGGGGTGACTTGTCA
Source organism: Apodemus speciosus (assembly GCA_002335545.1). Classification (NCBI taxonomy): domain Eukaryota; kingdom Metazoa; phylum Chordata; class Mammalia; order Rodentia; family Muridae; genus Apodemus; species Apodemus speciosus. Next base: position 54,172 of record BDUI01006563.1, read on the forward strand.
ATTAAGAGGAGAGAAGGAATTCACTATTAAATGTTAGAGTTCATATAAAGAAAAAGATAAAAGAAAAGCACCATCAGGGATTCACAGACCTTAGTAAGGGACTTAAACACAAGAGACTGCATACAAAACAGAGTGATAGCATTTTACTATAATATTTTATTAATTCTTCAAATGCTATACAGTGTATTCCTTAGACATGGTCTCAATATGTAACCCTTGCTGGCCTAGAACTCAGCGATCTGCCTGCCTCTGCTTCTCAAATGTTGGGATTAAAGGTTCTAAACATTATTTCTAGCTTTATGAGATGTATTTTGATCATATAAACTCTTCATTCCTCCCCCTAACTCCTCCAGAACCTACTCCCTCATTCTCATTCCCTTCCAGCTTTCTGGCCTTTTTTTTCTCCTAAAATAACCCACTGAATCCATATACTTCTGAGTGTGAAGCCATCTACAGGAGCCCACTTGACTTACTAGAAGCTACCCCCTTAGAGAAAAGTGACTCTTCTTTTCAGAGAATCCACCAACTGTCAATAGCTTCCGATCAGGGTGGAAGCTTTGTACATCCTTCACTGGAATGTTGACAGCTTGACCCTGTGCAGGAACACCAGTCCCTGCAAGCTTATGAATACAGGCATCCTGTCATGTCAAGAAGACACTGTCCCATTCTGGTCCTTCCCGACCTCTGGCTCTTAACAATCTTTCTGCCTCTCTTCAGAGATGAGTCTTCCCTTGAGTCTTGGGGAAGTTTGGGTAATACAGATGCCCCAYTTGTGAGTGAGCATTCTAATGATATGTATTCTCTCCAGTTTGACCAGCTGTAAATTTATTCACTAACCCCTTGCAGAACGGGACTTCTCTGATAAAGACTGAGAGCAGCTAATCTATGAGTAGACAATAAGAATTTGGAGGAAAGTTCTATACTGTGCAAAAACACAGTAGCAGGTTCTGTAAGTTCCCAACAATGGAGGACAGTTCTACACTGTGTCCTCTAGCAAAACCACAGTAGCAGGATCTGTGAGCTCCCAGTAATGGGTTCTTGCTCATGCCATTTTATAAGTGAAAAATTTCAAGGAGCTATCTCAAGTTATTGTCAGCACAGCAGAAGTCATTCCCTCCCCATAGCACAATCTAGTCCTTCAGGGAGGCAATCGCAGCAGCCTATACATGACACTCTATATTTACCATCCAAGGACACTTCAAAAAACAAATACAGCCCATCCATACAATGGGGTATTGTTCTTAACATTTAAAAGTTTTAATTTCCAATTGCATTTTATGCCTAAAGGCAAAATCCAGGCTGTGGTGGGTTTTCATTAACCAAGAAAAGAGGTATTGAATACTGAATGGATAAAATACAATGATAAGTAAGAAATATGCTATGTTTCCACTTGTGTGAAATGCCTTAGTTAATGGTTGCCAAGGAGCTGTGGGAGAAGTAGGTGTGGGAACTGCTTGTGGATTTCTTTAAAGAGGAATGAAATATTCTGTAATCAGACAATGATCATGATAGTAAGCTCTCTAAATATCTAAAACAAAACAAAACAAGACACTGCATTTTCCAGTAAGTTTTGTAGTATGTGAATTCTCTCAATACACCTGCAAAATTCTCTAAACCATTGCCACTCACTCCCTCAGACTTGGTGGCCAACTGAAGTGCAGGAGGTGGCCAGCAGCATGCAGGTTTGCTGAACACTGAGAACATCCCTTTAGATCAATCCTGAAGAGAAACAGGCTATGGGAAAAGAGAAGACATGGGGTATTCAAATCTGACACAGTGACATCAATAAACGCTGCAAGGCGGAATTCAGGCCTCTGCATCATTCAGGTGGCAACAGCTAATGTTAGCATAAGTTCTGCAGAGGAGACTGGCTCACAGGACAGATGAGAATCTAAGAAAAACTTAGAGAATTTTACAGCTGTATTGATAGAATTCACATACTACAAAACTTATTGGAAAATGCAGTTTGGTGTTTTGTTGCTGTTTAGATATTTACAGAACATACAATTATGATCATCGTCTGATTATAGAATATTTCATTCCTCTTAAGAGAGATCCATGAGCTGTCACCACACTTTCCTGCTAAACTAGATGACATATTAGTCACAGCTCAGGCCCCAGAGGGGTAAAGTTGTCCATGGAGAGTATATTTAGTACATAGAGGTGAAGAAGTGGAGACCCTTGGTAGGTTACTCGGTGTATGTGCACACACACATTTTCATGTGTATGCAAGTGTATGTGCACRCATGTGGAAGTCAGAAGACAACCTCAGCTATTACATGTATTTTAACTCTACTCACCCCATTATCCTTTCTTGGCCCCTCCCCTCCCACTGACCTTCTTGCTCTTCCCAATATTGCTCCTGCATTCACATCTTCAGTGTGCCTGTGAGAATGACCCAGTGAGTCACCTCAGGATTGTTTACAGGGGCA